>JAJJMB010008429.1:1059586-1168559 GCA_023531105.1 Papaver atlanticum | reverse complement strand
ATGATTCATCTAATAAAACACAAATAAAAGAAAACAAGCATAATATACAATAATTTGCAAGAAGATCAACAATAACTAGCATGGAATTCACACCAAATATATGTAATATATGCACTTATCAGGTACACCTCTGGCAAACCCTCCCGAGACTATAACTCGGCCACTAGGGACACCTAGGGGTTCAAAGGCTTGTTGCACACGCTAAGTGCAATCGCGTTGCCTGCGACAGTGAGTTAAGATTTTATTTTGTAGATTTGATTTGCTGGAGGACTAGCAAATAATAAGTTTGGGGGTATTTGATAGACGCATTTATACGTCTATTTTGATCTCAATTGCATGTATTGTTAGTGCTCGATTTTGTATTTATTATGACTTTTTATGTCTTTTCAGGTGTTTTTGAGCAATAAACATTTTTGGAAATTTCGGCTCGAAAAGTTGATAAAAGCACCCCCGGAGGACATTTGCTAAACGGACCCCACTTTGGATAAGGGGTACCTCAATTACTAAGGGACACCCTAATTTCTATCGGCACCCCAACAGAAGATATGTGACACCTTTCTTCTTCTTCACGGTTTGAAGTTATTTTTGGCGGGAAAAGGGTTGGTCGTCTGCGAAACTTTTTGGCAGAAATTTGACCGAGATTTTCTCGGATTTGTTCACGGAATTTGATCAGGATTGACCTGTTTCTACTAAACAAGGGTGGTAATTTCTTTGAAATCAAAAGAGGAAATATATTCCACCGTTTGGATAAAAACAGGGCAAGTATTTTTCAATATTCTGTTTTTATGTTATTTTAGAAGATACGTGCTGATTTGGAGGAGATTTGTCGTGGGAGTATATTCTGCATTGATTAGAAAAGTTTGGAAAGATTTTCGAGCAAGAAAGAAGACGCGTAATGAAAACAAATATCTCGGGTTATCTGTTATTTCTCAACGAGATGGTCGAGCTGTTTTTGGGAGTTGCATGAAGTGAAAGAATGTTTGAATCTGTCCGGTACGTGTTGGTAACAAGTTTGGAGTGTGAAAACCACGAGCAGCGACGTGAGGATGGATAGTTAGGGGGAAGAAACATAGTGAGAAAATAGAGTTGCAGAGCAATTCTTCTGCTGTTGCAACAAGATGAACATGAAGAACATAATACTGTGATGAACAGTCGTTTCCATTGTCTTATATTTATGTAGTTCTGTAACAGTCTATTAGCAACGGTTAACTTCGGTTCGCAACACCTGTTCTGTAACGACGATTCTGTAACGCTCATAAAGCGTTCAAACTCGCTGCTTTGATTATTTTCTTCAATCTCACCATTGTAAGGACTTTTTTGGCAATGAAAAATTCTTTTGAGTGTGTTTTTACTATGTTGATCTAAACCAAACACTGGGACAGCGGAGGAAGACGAATATCATATGTGGGTAATTTTAATTAATTATTTTTATTACTTTTGTACTAATTAAAATTGAATTATGATTTTGATTAATTAGTTGTCATTTTATTTGATGGGTCATGCTTGCTTAGATGTTTTGATGTCCCATGCTTAGGATTTAGAACTAATATTTTGAGAATCTGCCTTGGCAGAAATAAGAGTCCATGTTTTTATTAATTGAGATATAATTGTTAGAAGAATTAATATTTGAACCTTATGTTATGAGTTTGGCGGAATCTTGAGTCCTAGTAAATTCTTTATCTCGTCAACTTTTGTATATATACTTTCTTTATTTTATTATTTTTGTTTATAAAATCTGAAATCAATCTCATCAAGTCCGAGTGAACGACAACCTTTCTTACCACTCTCTAAAATTCTTTCACATATGTATGTAGTGTGACCACAAAATAATTCTCCTCCTTTTTGTTAATATAAGTTGGCAAAGGTACGAAAACTACGTGATCATAATGAAATTATCAAAGAGATGATTCATGACTAAAAGAGAACATATCAGGTTTGTTTTGATGATTTCACATAATCGATACTTAGTGTGTTCATCAAGGATTTTATAAAGATACAAGATAACTCCTACAATATTCCACAGCCGCACTCCCCACAAAGATTTGGAAATTAAGCACAAGTTCAATTAAGAACTCTCCCCCGTAAAATGTCATTCCCGAAAGAACAACAAAAGCGACCTTACTTTCACAAGAAAAGAATGATTTCTTTGGACATTAACAAATTACATGAAACATGAATTTGTATCCGGAAAACTCAAATAAATTAACCACAAGAAGACCTTATTGATTAATTTAATCGGAAATGCTCAACATAAGAAAACTTACGAAGCCATACAGTACTTTCACATAGAAGTGGATCAGGGAAAGATCAATACTGCGGAATATTCAAAAGTTAATTCTATCTTTTATCAATATTTGCATAAAGACACAATAGACTTAACTTTTGAGCATATATGAGATAATCATAGTTCACGGACGTAAACACACATATCCCATATAATATTTTTGCAATATATAAAACCAAAAAAATACTGCAAAATCATCTTCCAAATAACTTAGAATTTAAATAAATAAATCTAAAAACAGTGCAAGATGAAAATCGTTGGCAATAGCTATGTGTAATCACAATATTTGCTATTCCAAACCCTAGTTATCCTTATTAAACACAAGAATAAATTCTCATAAGAAGTTTCCTAGACATTAAGTTTCTTGAAAAATTCTCTGTCGTCCCAGAACTCCTTGTCGTCAACAGACATTGGAACATAAGGTTCATGAAGAAAGGAGTCAATTCCAACAAACCTTCTTAACTGATGCCGAACCAAGGCCTTCTGAATTTCAAGAGATCTTAGAACAATAGACTTTATTTGCTGCATCTCCGTCCTTGTTTCTTTCAACTCTTCAAGAACACCAGAAAACTTCTGAAGATTTGAGGGGTTAGCCCTTGCTTTCTTCATATTCTTCCCTTTTCTCTTTAAAGTTGTAGAGGAATGGGATTTAACTTTTTCCTTTATGATTGATGGCTTAACAATCATGTTAACATATTTTCCATCAGAAGATATGATGCTTGGAGTCTCCATTTAAATATGGGATTGTGAGAGAAGTACACAAAACTAGCTCCACAAGCAATCTTTTGATAAAAAAGAGTTTTCAGGGAAGGAAAAATGAATGTAGGGTTACGAAACCTATATACAAAGTAAATAGGATTCACGTACGAACAACTCTTACCCCTAAAAAAAGGTATAATTGTCGATTTTAACCCTCTTTTAATGATCAAAATAGGGTAAACCTTTTCAATACCATTTGAGGATATGAAAAGATCAACATAATTCCAGAAAACATAAAAAAGAAAAAGAAACAAAATATTTTCCTTTCCTAAAACCCGGTTGTGCATAACTCTTGTCTCTTTGAATTCAGGCACATGAGACAAGATGCACCTTCAACACAATTAGGATATGTTTGGGTGAACAATAATCTGTTCACCATGTGATTCCTGTATGGAATTATCAGTTCCCTTTTTCATAGGTCGTTTAGACCTAGTTCTTTTCTGTATCTTTAAAAATTAACTTCTTTGGAGATGAGTTAAATTTATATACCTCAGATGGATTCGACTTCAGAACAAGTTTGAGCTTGTTTGCTAATCGATTTGCTCTCCATTGAAGTTTGTTGACATATCTTACTTTATGTTTGTAATTGAAACAATCAGAGAGTTCATGACCCTTAATAGTACAATAAGAATTTGTCAATGTGGAGGATGGTTCAGGCACCATAGCCGAGCATGCTGCTAAAAAAATTGAAGTACCTGAAACATGTGAGATAGAATTTTCAGTAGATAGAGTAAAATCCATTTTATCGTCCAAAGTGGTCAAAGAAGTTTCTCCAGGAAGAATATCAAGATTGATGTACGTATTGCTACAATTATAAAAATTAATATTTTCGCCAAGGAGTGCAACACTTGATTTTTCATCTTCATTTGAATCATAGTGATCAGCCATTTTATCAAGAGTTGCAGCAAGACCTTTGTTTCCAGTGTATTTTCTACGATTTGGACACTCATTAGCAAAATGACCAAAACCTTTACACTTGAAGCACTGTGGCATATCCTCATCATCAGTGTCGACAGTGTCCCTGTTTTTAGGAGGAACACGATTATGAGGTTTAATTGATGATCTGGGTTTATCTCTGATAAACCGTTTACTTCTCTTCAAAAGAAGATCTCTAAACTGTCTTGTGATCAGTGAGACTTAGTTGTCAAGATCTTCATCTGATGAATCAGTCTCAATAGGATCATCCACAGAGTTGCCAACACTTTTACTTTTATCAAGTAATTTAGTGTTCTTTTGTGCTTTGAAAGCAACATCCTTTCCAGACTTGGATGTATGCTCATGATCAAAGATTTTTAACTTCCCAACAAGAGTATTTCTGGAAAGTGTTTCAAGGTTATTTCCTTCAACGATGGCATGTTTCTTAGAATCGTATCTAGTTGGCAACGATTTGAGATGTCCTTTTAAGGGTTAGTCTTACCCAATGTAAAAAACGTATTACCAATTTCAGACACTTTGTGATTAAACCCATCAAATGAATCTTCATCAGCCATACAAAGGTTTTCCCAATCATAATTTATGTTTTGGATCCTAGCTTCTTTCTCAGAAGTATTCCCTTCAAATACGGTTTCTAAGATATCCCAAGCATCTTTAGACCGAGTGCACGTAGTCACATGGTGCAGAAGATCTGGGGTAATGGCATGGCTGATAGCATTCAATCCATCAGAATTTTTCTTTGTAGCAAGAACCTCGATAGGCTCATACTCACCAATATCCTTTTGAATAGTTACACGATTTACTGTAACTAATGGAGGATTATAGTCATTAACAACACGAACCCATGATTGAAATCACGTGCTTGAAGAAAGGAACACATACAAAAATTCTTCCATAAGTAATTCGAGCTATCGAAGACTGGCGGTACGTTTACAGAGATAACACTTCTGTCCATAGAGTCAGATTGCTACAAACACGGACTTATGAGGTCTTAGCATGTTTGCCTGCTGTGATACCAATTGAAAAAGCGGGGGTATAACAACCACACCCAATAATTCGTTCGCTAATCTGTATGGACAAACTCCTATATTATTCCAAGAGCACCAGCTTATAAAGCAAGCTCAACCAAGAAAGATATCAAAGAGTTATATCTCTTTTTCTCAAATCAATCAGCAAATCAAACATATAGAAATCTATGAGCCTGATTGATGTGAGAAATACTTGGACGTTACCAAAAACCAATGCCCAAGTATCAATAATTTATATCCAACAACCAAAGGTCAGATTTACCAATTCATTGAACTACGCACAACCTGTGATATTTCAATTATATAAAAAATGTAATGCGGAAAAGAAATAACATAAACACTATAAACTTTGTTAACGAGGAAACCGCAAATGCAGAAAACCCCCGGGACCTAGTCCAGATTTGAACACCACACTGTATTAAGCCGCTACAGACACTAGCCTACTACAAGTTAACTTCAGACTGGAATGTAATTGATACCTAACCAAGTCTCACACCGATTAAGGTATAGTCGTGTTCCTTACACCTCTAGAACCACGCCGGATTCTGCGCACTTGATTCCCTTAGTTGATCTCACCCACAACTAAGAGTTTCTACGACCCAAAGTCGAAGACTTATAAAAAAATCTATCTCGCACAGATAAGTCTATTCTGATAGATAAATCTGTCTCCCACAGAAGTACCTACGAAGTTTTTGTTCCGTCTTTTTATAAATCAAGGTGAACAGGAACCAACTGATAATGCTGTCTTATACTCCCGAATAGCAGCCTAGAAATATCAATCACATCACAATAACTTAACTATATGGTAGTAGAAGAAGTTATTGTGGAATCACAAAGAATGAGATGAAGAGCTTTGTGATTACTTTTTATATCTTACCTATCGGAGATAAATCTCGAGCAAATCTTAGAGAAGATAGTACTGAATACGATAGAACAAGTAAGATCAGAATATGCAACTACAGAGAAAATAGTTAGATCTGGCTTCACGAATCCAAAATGAAGTCTTCAAGTCGTTAACCTATAATGGTTTTGGAAAAACCTAGGTTAAAGGAGAATCGACTCTAGTCACAACTAGGACCCAGGAAAGTGCCGGGATTAGGTTTTACAGTTGCTAGAGTTCTCCCTTATATAGTCTTTCAAATCAGGGTTTGCTTTCAATTAAAGCTAAGATAACTTAGTAACAAAACATTCAATATTCACCGTTAGATTAAATCCTGATTTAAGATTCAAGCTAAGTTTGCTTAAAACCAAAGAAATATATCTCTACCATTAGATTGTATTATCTTCTCACACACAAATGAAATATACCTTTATTTAGATATGGGTAACCGTGCCTAAACGTGTATATTGAGTTGGCTCAATAACAGTTAACCGAAGTTAGCCATATGAACACTTTTGTCTTAACCACATTCATCTAACGCTTCTAGATCAACTATGATGATCAATCAATCATGAAAGATAATCAAATGAATCTAATTGTGTTTCAAATAAATTTGTTCAATTGTTCACTATCTCATAGAAATATATATGAACAAATTGAAGATAAATCAGATTGATTAGTAATCGTACAAAGTACTTATACAAGAATCAATTCATGAACATTAAGCCACGGTTTGCAAAGATTGCATTCCTTATTTCATAAATATATTTGTTCATCAGTATGAAAAACATATTTAACCGATTTTAGAACTTTAACCACTAAATTTGCAAACATGTACGCAAACTATAGCTTTCAGACTTTGGTCTTGTCCACCCGTTTGCAAACGGGTATGCAAACGGCCGTCCCGGAGCTAACTCAGGTAGAACCGTTCACATACTGGTATGTAAACATGGTTCCCGGACTTTAACAATTAAAACTGTTCGCATACTAGGTATGCAAACAAGGTTCCCGAACCTGAATCATACCAAAACAGTTTGCATACTAGGTACGCATACTGTGCTGTATCCAGACAAAGGTATTTGTTCTAAACTCTCATTTCAATAATTGAAACATCCGTAGAAGGCGACAATAGCTGTCTCACACAAACTATTAGCTTTCAAGTAATTTACAAGTGATCGAATGATCAATACAAAACTTTCCAAGTCGATATCAAATTAATGATTGTCTCACGCAAATCATGTAAGATGTTTCAAGGCAATTTTCACATGATCATCTTTTGACTTAATATTTAGTTTCCAACAAATAAATTGTTTCCAACTAAATTCGTCAAGAATACGATGAACGTTGCTAAAGCAAAAAGCTTCCAACACGTATTTCGGGAAATAGATAAGCGAGATAAACTAGACTCGAAATATCAAATGTGTATAATATAAAATTCTATATAGCTATACGACTTAGTTTCATTAGGAGATATAATAGAATAGACTTCTGAGTGATAGATAAGTTTTAGTCTCCACATACGTTTTGTAGATGAAGTTCCTCCAATTCTCCTCAGTAGATCTTCGTCTTCAATCGATGAACGCCGTTAAGTGTAAAGCTCAACTACACATTCTATCATAATCGGAGACATAACTATAAGTAGACTAGAAATCAAGACTTATAGTTTTGATAAACTAAACTTGACAAACAAGCTTGAGATAACAATGCTTGCGAGTTCGACCGAGCATTGCTCTAACAGTTTTATTATTATTTTTAAGTTTTTACATTTCGTTAATATCTCCTATATTTTTTTTTCTTCTGCATTGCATTAATTATTTTCATAGGAAAAACCGTTATCTTTTACTGTAATAGTTTCTTTTATTTTTCTCCTAGGACATAGTAAAAGTGAGGTGTTTACCATGAAGATCATCTCATGGAATGTTCAGGGATTTAATAAAGCCAACACCGGAAACCACCTGAGTGACTTAATTAGATCCCAGAATCCTGATATCATTTTCCTATGTGAAACAAAAATAAGCCAGCTTAAATGTCAACCTCTCTGAAGCAGTATCAATACCCAAATAGTGCTTATGTAGAACCTGTAGGACTATCTGGTGGACTTGTTTTTCTATGGGAAAATGGTTTTACTTGTGATGTAGGTGACACATACAAAAACATGTTCAATGTTGTAGTTCAGGCAGATCCAAGTAAGCCAGAGTTTCTTCTCGCATGCATGTATGGCTATATCAACTATAACAATAAAAAAAACAATGAAACCATGCATGTATGGCTATAGAAACTATAACAATAAAAAAGAACAATGGAACTTTATTCATCAGATCAGTAGAGCTAACAATAATCCTTGGATAGTTCTAGGAGATCTAAACTTTCATCTTATTGATTGTGATAATAGAGCTTCATCCTTTTACGATGGTTTAGTTAATGGTATTTTATTTGAAGTGGCTTAGAAGATATTGGTTATGTAGGAAAATACTTCACATAGACCAACAACAATCTAGGTACAAGATCTAAAAAATCAAGAATAAACATGGCCTTAGGAAATGGTAGCTGGAGTGTCAATTTTTTTTAATTCTCAACTCATGCATTTGACACAAGTAGGCCGTGATCAAAGTCCAATAATGTTAGTTACAGACTCTACTGTCCCAAATTGTTGGAAACCTTTTAAGTTCTAATTAACATCGTTAAATGATGAAAATTGTGCTATTGTTATTACTAATGCCTGTAATTCTAGTGTCAACGGTTCTCCTGCTTTTCAGCTGTTTACAAGACTTCATATTACAAGGAAAAACTATCTCTTTGGAATAAGGAGCATTTTGGTGATAATAACCAAAAAGTGGATAATCTGCAAAGGGAATTAAAAATGCTACAAGAAGGGCCACAAGACTCTAATGCTTAAAATGAAATCATCAACATCAACAATGAAATGAATAAGTGGCACAAAGGTCAAAGTGACTTTATCAACAAAAATCCAGAGATAACTTCAGAAAGGAGATGGACTACAATAGCAAATACTTTCACACTAAAACAAACAAGAAAAGAACAAGAAATAATATTTATTCCATTCAGAACCATGATGGCAATTGGCTTCAAACAAGAGATCAAATTTCATCTCAACTGACTCAGTATTCAAGCAAATCATTTCAACAACCAACCCTATTCTTGAAGAAGGACTGTACAATATATTGCCTACAATTATAACTGAAGATGACAACAACAGCCTCATAAGAATTCCTTCCCCTCAAGAAGTTTTTGATACTCTTAAAAGTATGGAAAATTGGAGTGCTCCAGGTACAGAAGGATTTCAGGATGGTTTTTAAAAAAGCCAATGAAATACAGTTGGGAATGATGTTTGTTTGATGGTTGCTAGATTCTTTGAGACTAAGTATATTTCAAGGAAAATAAACAAGACATATATATCACTTATTCCAAGGAAGAAAAAGTCCATATGTGCAGCTGACTACAGACCCATTGGATTGCGCAATATTTCTTACAAACAAGATTTTGGTTAACATGATGAAGCCTTTAATGGCTAAGATTGTGTTCCCAACTGCTTATGTCACTGGAAGGCTTATACAGGATAACACAGTTATTTCTCAAGAAATCATACATTCTATGAAAAATAAAAGAGGACATATTGGGTGGTTGGCACTAAAACTAGACATGTCAAAGACTTTTGACAGGCTATAATGGTCTTTCTTGTTAAAAGTTCTTCAGTATTTTGGTTTTCGTGAGGATTTATGCAATCTAGTTCATCAATGCATCAGCACAACCTCATTGTCAGTAATGCTCAATGGAAGCCCTTGTGAAGAATTTTTTCCAACTAGAGGAATTAGACGGGCAGATCCACTTTCTCCTTTTTTATTCATATTAGAAATGAAATTTCTCTCAAGGCAACTCACTGCTGCTCAACAGAACAAAAAAAATTAAAGGTATTAAAGTGGCTGCACAAGCTCCATCCATCAATCATTTGCTCTTTGCAGATGACTGCTTGATATTCACTCAAGCAAATTTTACTTCAGTTAACAATCTACTGGAGTTACTTCATAATTTAAGTTCTCAATCAGGTCAGGTGATCAATTTTGATAAATCTGCAGTTCATTTTCGTAAAAGAACTAAGCTTGATGTTGTAGAAGCTTTCACACATATTCTTGGAGTTAAGACCATGAATTTTAAAGAGAAATATTTGGGCTCACCTCTCATTATTGGTCATTCTAAACAAGAGGCTCTCAAAAGCATTAAAGAATGCTTTGAAATTAGATTATCTACTTGGTCTTCCATCAATCTTTCTCAAGCTGGAAGAGGTACAATGATCAAACATGTACTAAACTTTGTGCCAGTTTACCAGATGAGTACTTTTAAACTACCTAACACTCTTATAAATCATCTCATTACCATTGAAAGGAAATTATTTTGGGGTCATAAATCCAATAGAGGCTCCAATCCAATTACATGGCATAATGTTTGTACTTGTAAAGACATTGGTGGCTTGGCTTTCAGAGACTTAGAAAAGCTTAACTTGGCACTCCTTACTAAGTTAGCTTGGAGAATTTGCAATGAGTCAATCCATCTCATGGTTCAGGTGTTCAGGAGCAAATATTTCAAATATGGATGTATTATACATCAGAAGATTGAAGCAAAAAACTGTTCATATACTTGGAATGATATTACAAAAGGTTTAAAAATTCTGCAACATCATTACTTCATGGAGATCAACAATGGTGAGACAACAAAAATATAGTTGGATAAATGGATTCCAGGTATGAGTTATCCTCCACTTCATGTTAATGATGCTCACGGATTCTATAGAGAAGTTATGGAACTTATGCTTCTAGATACAAATCAATGGAACATACCACTTATGGATCATTTATTTGATGTTGATACTTCTAGAAGAATTCAAACTCTATTCATTGACAAATCTAAAAAAGATGTAATGGTATGGATACTTTCAAAAAATGGCAGATTTTCAGTTAAAAGTGCCCACAGGATGTTAACTATGTCTAATAGAGAAGTTCAAGTTAATGGTGTTTCAGTAAGTAGTAAAGTGTGGAAAGCTCTAAGGATAAGGGATATTAACTCTACTAAAAGAAAGCTAGCCAGTCATAATGGAGACATGGAAACAAATTGCGATATTTGTGGACATTGTGAAGAGACTATTGAACTGTTAGAGCATTGCTCGGTTGAACCCACCAAGCGTTGGTATGTCAAGTTTGGTTGTCATATTTTAGTGAATCAAAACTCATTTAAAGAGTCGCTTGATTATGTACTAGAGTCAACTTCGTATAGGTTAAACTAGAAAGACTAGGATATGAGACATACAAGTATTACTCGAAGACTTGAAGAATGTGAAGAAGTAAAGAGCTACATCGACGACATCATCCTTCCTCTTGAGGTTAGTAATATTTTTACTTGAACTGTTTCATTCCTAACGTATCTTTCAAGTCGTGCTATATTGAAAACATAACTGCGAAGCTGTGAATGATTATACTCTAGTTAGACATAGTATTAAGGAATTATAATACGAAGTATAACGCTTATCTTTTGAACTTCGTATATAATACATCGACATAATCGTATGAATGCTATTGTGATTACGTGTATGGGTAAAGGTGAAGATTTCATCCTAGGAAATAATGTTTGCATTTGTTTAAAGGAAGTACATTCATAAATTTGTTTTGTGAATCGAAAGGGAAATCGCTAGGCTCATTGGTATTGTTATTCATTGCATATCTTTGGATTACCAATATGTGTGAATTAGTAGAACCAATCATAATGTTATGTATCTTGGTAAAACTATTCAGAGTGTCTGACTTATGTATTGGTATGAATTTTATTAGTGCAACCGATCCTAAGTAATAACCTAAGATGGTATGATCGATATTTGTAATTGGTGTGACCGATCCTAGTAATTGGTATAACCGATCCTAGTAACTGGTGTGACCGATCACAAGTAATACCATGAGTATATGGTAACCAGTCCTGGTAATTGATGTATCCGATCCTGGTAACTGATGTAACCGGTCCCAGTAACCATATAGAGGTAGAATCGATCCTTGTGTTTGGTAGAACCGTAAACCCATGATTGTTGATTTGATGTTTGATCAATCACATAGTTCTTGGAAATCAGATGAACCAATTCTAAACTTTTTTGGAAGTGTGGTAAATCGGTTCCAAGATTGTAAATATGAAAATGGATTTCCAAAGAAAAAGATGTCGACATACTTTGAACATGTTCAGTAATTCTTATCTTTTATTGTTCAAAGATATTTCTTAACAACTCAAGGAGATCCCGGACCGAAATAAATTAAGAATCTTTTAATTAAGGTTATTAATTTTATATGCTTTTAATTACCAGCAATTAAATGCATATCTCTGGAAAATAAAAATTGGTAATGTGCATTTACTAATTG
Organism: Papaver atlanticum; assembly: GCA_023531105.1. NCBI lineage: Eukaryota > Viridiplantae > Streptophyta > Magnoliopsida > Ranunculales > Papaveraceae > Papaver > Papaver atlanticum. The sequence goes on along the minus strand of JAJJMB010008429.1, from coordinate 1,156,265 downwards.
GAGATTTTCTAGTGAGATTTCGGAAGATATTGGACAGAGCATTTCCAGGAATTATGAAAACCGATTTGGGCATTTAGTGCATATCTTGAGAATTTTTGGTTTTGGAAATTCCTTGGTGTCCAAACATCCTTGGCCTATAAATACCTAAGTTTGCATTTAGAGCAAACAAATCCTAAGAGCCAGCAAAACTACCTTGTTGTGTTGTTACTGGTGGAGCCGTCTATTCGGAGAGGAAAGTAACCTAATTAGGAGAAATCTCTTATGACCGCTCGTTTAAAGACTTCTTTGGGATCAAGAAGCTATACGAGTACCATTGGTGGGAAACTAGATAATTGCAGTTGTTGATGGTGGTTTTCGGTTCAGGGCTAAAATCGTGAAACCCTGTATTTAATACGCTGTCATCCTGCAAAGGAACAAAAGCCATTTGAAAGTGATGAGTGCATAAACCTCTTCACTTACATATGTATTGAGCAATTCAACATATTTACGAAATTTATCCAGAATGGAGCGCTAAGCAATAATCCCAGATATTCTGTAAATTTTAACCTATTGCATTATTCACTAATGCATGACCTGCCTGGTATTTTCCTATGCTATGTTCCCAGCCGAACTCTCAATATTGGCATGACATGACGATTAATGTTCACTCGCAGCGGAGTAGCATGAATCTCTCGAAATGTCAGTATTGAGACCTACATGAAAACACTCACGTAGGCTACACCACTCTCTGATAAAGAGATTAGCGTGTTTACACACTTTTTAATTAAAAGTAAGCACGATCGAACACATTTAAATTCCTTAAGGAAAATCTAGACTATCCATATCAGTCTTAAAAAACGATCACGGCCACACAATTTGGCCACACGACTCAACAGGCCTAGCCTACTCCTAGAGGAACTAGGCGATTATCATAATGACAACCGGTGGGCCCACTAACATCCCGACCGATCGGATTCCATCTAGCACACCCGCAATGCCTTTGAACGCTAACCCTAACATGGGTGATCGCGCCGTTGAAAGATGGGCTCAAACGAGTTAAGACCGGCAAAAACGGTCTCAAAAACATCACGACCGCCGAACTTAGCTATCCTAGTTGGACGGCTTTGATATTACTTCGAATGATCAAGGAGGCGCTGACACGTTCACCGGCGACCCATCTCCATACCTGGTTGGTCGAACTACACATAGCAATACAAGAGCGAGTCAAACCGTTTGCCCAAAGTAGGGCGATCGCGCGCTTTAAACCAAAAATTAAGTCAGCAACGTTAAGCAACTGCCGCAAATTCATCGTGTTCGTCCATCTTCGCCAGCTTGGTTGAACAGCTTAGATCGGATTCTAGATGGACAACAGCGTGGCACCATGATCACCGGCCACCCCTCTTCCATGAGGAGCTATCGGCCAAGACACGACTTTCTCATATGGCCTCCGAACGATCACCCAAAAGAGGCTGGTCACGCTGTTTGTATAATCCAACGGCAGTACGCAACTTCCGCAAATCATCTCGTCCATCCAACTTCGCTAGCCTAGTCGGATGGTTTAGATTTATTTTCAGGAGGCCAACAAGGTAACATTGTGATCATCGGCCACCCCTCTTCCTCGGGGAGCGATCGACCAAGTGGTAGCTCACCCATAGGGTTCCCAAATGATCGCCCAAAGGTGGCCGGTCATTCTACTTTTTTAAGACGTTCAATTCCCCACTCACCATTGTTGATTTGATGGAAAGACAAGAAGTTCTCGTTAAGGCTCATACGGACATGGCTATGACTCAGAAAGAGGTACTCACTTTACTAAAGACGCTAACGGAGCGACTACCACAAGAGCCGCGTCAACCCATGGAGCCAATAAGGAGTACTTTTAACACTCCGGGCGTGAGCGCTGCAACAGGGCAGTCCTTCATAGATGAGGAAGTTCGTGTGGCTCCTGAACACTCACGAGAAAGGAATCATCCGTCCAACTTTATCACACATGAAGATCTAGAGCGTCTCCTCCAAAATCGAGGCAAAGAAATCCCAGTGGACATGCACCAGCACCAACCTCCATATCTTCCTGATGTGCAAAGAGTTCCTCTCCCAATGGGATACTCCTCTCCTCAGTTTTACCTCTATGATGGTACTGGTAGCGCTCGTGAACACATTTCTCGTTTTCTAGAATCCTTGGGAGAACACGAATACAATCATGTCCTCCGCCAGAAAGAATTTTCAAAGTCGCTTACTGGAAGAGCGTATACCTGGTACAATAACATCGGACCAAACAGCATATCCAACTGGTGTGAGATGGTCACCGCTTTCTATAAGAAGTATTTCTTCATGTCTGAGCAAATCACTTTCTCAGACTTGGGAAGAATGCTTCAACGAAACAACGAGCATCCAAACGATTACGTCAAGAGATTCAGAATTCAAGCTTTGGATTTTCACGACCCAAATGTGACCAAACAACAGTTGGTGGAGTCATGCATTAACGGTATGGTTCCCATCTATCGTGCTTTACTGGAAAACCTTCATTTCCAGACGTTCTCTAAACTCCATGAAGCACCAGCGCTGTTAGAAAGAACCAGACCGTCCAAGGGTGAAGTTGCACGCGAAACTCGAGGAAACAGACGCCTCATCAACAAGCAATATAACACCGGTTCCTCTGTAAGCATGGTAGGTGAAGGAGGGAAAAGGAAAGCTCAAGCAGAGGAACAACAACCTAAGCGTTCAACACCAGCGCAGACAACTCCATCTCGGAAAGCCGCGGCTAAGACTTCTGTGCAAGAAACTGAAGATGCTGCTCCAGACTTCCCATTTCCAATGGATGAAGTCATTGAACTCCTGGAAGCATGGATTCAAGATGACGCCATCAAGCTACCTCCTCTCCGACGTCCGCCAACCGAAGAAGAGATGGCAAATCCCAAATATTGTCGTTACCATAGGTTTGTAAACCACCCAACCAGTGATTACAACAAATTGAAGCGCATTTTCAAAGAGAATGTGGATGCAAGAGAACTTCAATAAGGAAATGAAGGAGTTCACATGGACCCTCTTCCTGTCAGGAGCTGCATGATTTATGGGGACTCCGTCCACAAAACTGTGCAGTCTATGATGGAGCATTTATGTGAAATTCTGTATTTCTCCAAGGCGCGGCTTCAAGACATGTTTGGATCCCTCAACCGTGTCGTATCAGGCAAGCGTCTGTTTCCAGTCAGGGAAGTCACTCCCAAACCCCAATCTTTCATGGGAAGCGCGACTAACAAATGCAACTGGGGACTCCTAACCACCGCTCACTTAAAAGATGTCGAGTTTGCAGCACACTGATTGATGCAACATCTGATTTCAATATTGTCACTTTCAAGACTCTGAGAGCTGCAAAGATTTCAAAGCAGGAAGCTGTTCACTGCCCAACTGTGATTAAAAGCGCAGAAGGAGAATCGAAGGATGCTTATGGGTATATTAATCTCGAAATCAAGGTAGGAGATGCTCTAACACGCGACAAGTTTCATATTGTTAAAGAATGCCCGAACTATGATATGATTTTGGGCCGTTCGTGGGTGCACGACAACAAAGCAAAGCTAGGAATGTGTCCTTTGCCAGTGTCTATACCTGAAATAATTTCCAACAAGCCGTCCATCCCCGAAGATCATTTGTTTCCGTATCAACAACTTGCCAATGTGACACAACTACCTGGAGAGAACCCATCGATGTACATTCGAAGATTTCGAACCCAAGTAAGTCTTATTGAACAACCTTTTATGAAACCAATCACTTCTCCTCCCATCAAAATTTGGGGACTCGATTCGATTATCAACCCAGCCGTTACTAGGAGATGTGAATGGGATGCTGGTCCTTTCAAGTATTTTATCAAGAGTTTAGAAGCTGTCAAAGTTAGAGATGAGGAATCTAGGAAAATAATGGAACAACGCCCAAATCCATTCCAAGTTGGAGATATGGTGGTAAGAGTTGCGGCTCAGCCTGCTTCGTCCGATTCCACATAAGGGAAAGACGAGCCGTACCTAGTGGAAGAAATCATTTATGGAGGTTACTGCAAGCTCATCAATACTGACAAGCTAGAAGGCGTAGTAATACACGCCCGCTGGCTCAAACCCTTCAATACCTAAGATGTCGCGCCACCCTCTCCTCCAAGATTCCTTTTAGTATCTGCTTTAGCAATTTCCCTTTCATGCAATATTTGTAATTCCTCCAAAATGATTGCACTGCTTGCATTTATGATTAGGGTTTCAATTTATCAGTTAATAAAAATATCATTTCTTTTAAAATTCTTACTCCTGAGTCATCTCAAGGCAAAGTCTCAAGTAAACCTAAACCCTCATAAAATCATCACCCGTTGATTCAAAACCCCAAAAAAAAAAAACACGAAAGAGGCAACTCGAATCTTTCAAACACCAAAGAAGGGATACATAAAGAAAAAGAAGGGTAAGGCGACCAAAGGAAATCGTCAAGCAGCCAGTACACGGTTTTGGGCAAGCATCCTGAAGTGCAGCCTGCTTCAACAAAGAAATGACCTCTCAATCATCGTGTGCTTAGATCCAGGAAAGAAGTTTCGCCACCAGTAATTCTTCGGATTTTGAAAAATCCTTTCACGGAACCAGGAAGCAGCAAGCTAGCGCGTGGTACTCCTGGATTGCAACCACTTCTTCAGACGCATTCAATCACGTCACATGAGCTATTAATTGGAGGAAGAGCCTCCACACCTAACAAATAGAACTCTTGGATTTCTTGTTCACAGAAGCACAACACATGTGACATACAAGGGTAATACCAAATGGGAGTTACAGGTTCGTGGCCGAATCCTATTTCACCATTACATCCCCTACTTCAAGCTATTGTTATTAGGGTTACACATAATAAATATCATCATGGAAGCGGTATCCAGTCACATGAAAGGAAAATACATCATGACTTATATGTGTCGCCTCCCCATCGCCCCCATCAATGGGAAGAAATCATTTACGCTATCAAGGCACTAGTCGTGGCATTCGAGGAACGAGTACGAGGCTCTACTGTAACTCTATCGAAGGATGTGGCAACTAAAATTCCAAGATGTTATGAGATTTTTCCAAAGATTTGGATTTCTCAGTCAAGAGATTTCATTCATTCACCCAATTGGAAACATAAGGTTGTTAAAGCAACATGAATGAAAGATTATTATCCGATGAAGCCCTGGCTCCAGTCACATAAACAAAAAAACCACTGAAATATCGAAAACATCTGCAAGCTAATCTACGAAAAGATATTCTTCTACGAAAGAAAGTAACAAGTGGGAAATCTAATTATCAGCGGGATCAACAACGCTTTCACCAGAGCCATTGTTGAAGGCTTCTTCAACATCTTTTTCATAAGGCGCCCCCACATCCTCTCCAAAAGCCGCCTCGACTTCCCCTTCAGACGCCGCTTCAACACCTCTCTCAGCAGCTGCTTCAATGTTCCTTCTAGGAGACGCTTCAACATCTTCCTTGGGAGCTGCTTCAACATCTTCTCCAGATGCCACTCCCATGTTCTCCCCAGCAGCCACTTCAGTGTTCCCTCAAGCAGTCGCTTCGATGTCCTCTACAGAAGCTACTTCGACCTCTTCCTTGGAAGCTGTACCGACATCTGCCCCAACATTCTTTTGAGGATGCTACGATTCGTCCACATCAGAGTCGAGAATTATGATCTCATTATTAATAGGGTAATAATACTTATTCCCACCTGGAGATTTCTCATGCTCAATCCTCCGCCGCTTCAATCGAGTCGCGAATCTTTCAGCCCTGGCACTCGGGGGATGAGACGTTTCATCACGCTAAGACGCTTTATCATGTATCCACTTCTCCTCCATACTAACCGAAGCCATAAAAGCTTTAACACGCTCTCGAACGACGTATAAGTGCACAAGAGATATACCCTGTATAGCATGACCAGCTTCGCGAAACGGAGAATCTATTTTGGCCATCACCTCCTCGAATGCGTTATCCCTGGGTTTGTCGACTTCAAAACTCTTCTTTGGAGAAGTTGAAGAATAATCATTATCGGCAGTTCCCATCATATACTGCGAAGAGGCATCATGATTATATCAACAATCGATTAAAAAAAAATCAAAAATAAAATTACATGAGACATATGGAGCAATACCTAGAATGAATAAGAATGCAATTCTGTAATGATCGGTGTGGGGAGAAAGGCTCAAACGCTTCTCTTTATATTCCACAAACCAACAAGATCCCGGGAAGAAAATGAGTCTCTACCTGTCGTGAATAAAGGCTTCAGATGCGGGATAACAATCAAATAGATACTTATCTACCTGAAGATAACTGACGTATGCTGAAAAGAAACGTATCTTGCTCAAGAACTGAGCCAGCCTCTATCCTGGTAATGTACGCCGAACTTCTCTTGTGAATTTCTTCGTCTGTCACCATCTAGTGCTTACCCCGCAATAGCGTCAATATTACGTGCTAAGCAGGGGACTTAATGTTGATGGTGGTTTTCGGTTCAGGGATAAAATCGTGAAACCCTGTATTTAATACGCTGTCATCCTGCAAAGGAACAAAAGCCATTTGAAAGTGATGAGTGCATAAACCTCTTCACTTACATATGTATTGAGCAATTCAACATATTTACGAAATTTATCCAGAATGGTGCGTGAAGCAACAATCCCAGATATTCTGTAAATTTTAACCTATTGCATTATTCACTAATTCATGACCTGCCTGGTATTTTCTTATGCTATGTTCCCAGCCGAACTCTCAATATTGGCATGACATGACGATTAATGTTCACTCGCAGCGGAGTAGGATGAATCTCCCGATGTCAGTATTGAGACCTGCATGAAAACACTCACGTAGGCTACACCACTCTCTGATAAAGAGATTAGCGTATTTACACACTTTTTAATTAAAATTTAGCGCGATCGAACGCGTTTAAATTCCTTAAGGAAAATCTAGACTGTCCATATCAGTCTTAAAAACCGATCACGGCCACACGATTTGGCCATACGATTCAACAGGCCTAGCCTACTCCTAGCGGAACAAGGCGATCATCATAATGACCACCGGCGGGGCCACTAACATCCCGACCGATTGGATTCCATCTAGCACACCCGTAATGCCTTTGAATGCTAACCCTAACATGGGTGATCGCGCTGTTGAAAGATGAGCTCAAACGAGTTAAGACCGGCAAAAACGGTCTCAAAAACATCACGACCGCCCAACTTAGCTAGCCTAGTTGGACGGATTAGATATTCCTTCGAATGATCAAGGAGGTGCTGACGCGTTCACCAACGACCCATCTCCATACCTGGTTGATCGAACTACACATAGCAATCCAAGAGCGCGTCAAACCGTTTGCTCAAAGTAGGACGATCGCGCGCTCTTTAAACCCTAAATTAAGTCAGCGGCGTTATGCAACTGCCGCAAATTAATCGTGTCCGTCCATCTTCGCCATCTTGGTCGAACAGCTTAGATCGGATTCTAGATTGACCACAGCGTGGCACCATGATCACCGGCCACCCCTCTTCCATGAGGAGCGATCGGCCTAGCAATGGCTTGCTCATATGGCCTCCGAACGATCACCCAAAAGAGGCTGGTCACGCTGTTTGCATAATCCAACAGCAGTACGCAACTTCCGCATATCATCTCGTCCATCAAACTTCGCTAGCCTAGTCAGATGGTTTAGATTTATTTTCAGGAGGCCAACAAGTTAACGTTGTGATCATCGGCTACCCCTCTTCCACGGGGAGCGATCGACCAAATGGTAGCTCACCCATAGGGTTCCCAAACGATCGCCCAAAGGTAGATGGTCATGCTACTTTTTTAAGACGTTCAATTCGCGATTAATTTGAACGAGCTCTAAAACAACGATGTTTCCTGTACATCGATTATTTTCAGCTGCTTGTTTAAAAGCGATGCTTTATATACATCGATCATAAACAATGTTTTATAAATATTGATTTCACAAATAATTTATTATTTGACCTAAAAGCACTATGTGCTGCTTTTAGCGGAGAGTCTCATGACTTCACCCATTTACTCGAGACATCAAACATGTCACAAACTGGGGGATGCTCACTGGGGTATTGGTCTGGCAGTTTACAGCGTGCGGCGTGCAACACGCCCATTTCGAGAACGTTTTAGGAAAGAACGGACGGTTAACAACAATGAGAGTAGTGGGTGAAAGAGTGACCAGTTTTCCCTCGTAATGGAAACGTGGTGATCACCACTTTTTACACAACCCCACTTCTCCACTGCTTAATCACCTCCACTTCCTAAGAGATCAAGGGGTGCTTGAACATGACTTGTATAAATAAGATTTCTACCTATTTCGAAAGAACACAAGTGTTATCAACACAAGTATCCAGAAACCATATTCTGATACAAGTCATAAAATAACCACACCTTCATAATTCAACATTCTGATCTCAAACACCTTCTTCGCTTCCCTCCCTAAGATAAACCCTTCTCCTTCACTTTGTAACCGAATTGAATCTAGAACGACCATTTCTTGGTTTTGGCCAGAGTCTTACAGATTGATCTCTCGAATCTAAAAGTACTCCCGTGCAGTGCATTTGTTTAGGGTTTGAATTTGTTTCTCATCAACACACCCAAATTTACAAAAAAAAAAAAAACAGAATCAGTTTTTACCCCAAAACAGCAGTGTTATTAGTTTTCGATTGATTTGATTGACTAACGGTTGTTGAACTTTGATTGCACCTAGTTTGTTTATTCTTGAGAATCTTCTCTTCTGATATAAGATTCACTCAAACTTAATCGAAGTGTCGACGGGATCTTTAAAACTGTTTGTAAATCTAAAGATATCTTGTGATAATCCATTGTTAACAGACTCTATTTTATGCGTGATTGATCACAAGAGATTCAAGTTGTGGTGTGTAGGTGTTTATTGAAGATCTAAGAAGATTTGAAGACAAATAAGATTTCTTATTGGTTTTATAATCTTTGGTGTGCACAAAACTTGATCGGCTATGATCCAACTATAATCGGTTTATCTTTGATAGATTTGATTGATTAGTTGCGTAGATCGGCATCACTATATAATATCTTGGTAGACTCTATATTGGTTGATTACTTAGTCTAAACACGACTACTTTGGTAGTTGTTGAATATATAGATCTAGAACCCGACAAAAGAGTTTATTGGAGTAAACAAAAGAGCCTTTGTCAAACTCATATCACTGAGATTGAATAGAGTTGTTACCGAACAGATTTGTTGTTCCTTTACTGTTTGGAATACGAACCAAAGGAATTGTTTCAGTGCGTGCACTTATCGAATGTCGGAAGCACAGTGATACTAAAGAAACTAGGTGAACTATAGGTTTAGTTGCTTGGTCTCAACTATACGAAGTTGGTTTAGATTTTGTATAACGGCTTAATTCTGAGAGTATTCAATTCTGGACTAGGTCCCGGGGTTTTTCTACATTTGCGGTTTCCTCTTTAACAAAATCTTGCTGTGTTATTTACTTTTGTTTTCCGCAATTATAATTGTTGTTATTATAATTTAAAGTAAATTACACAAACATTAGTTCCGTATTACTTGATAGTGATCCTATAGAGTTTGGTTAAGTCGGAACCTATTATCAAGTAATCACACTTTGATTGTTGTATTGTCTCGATCACGTATCCATAGACGATCACACAAATTTTTGTTAGAGCACTTCCCGGTTGAACTCACAAGCGTTACTATCTCAAGCTTGTTGTCAAGTTTAGTTGCCAAAACTATAAGTATTGACTTCTAGTCTACTTATAGCTAAGTCTCGGACTATGATAGAAAGTGTAGTTGAGCTCTAGACTCCACGACGTTCATCATACAAAGCCGAAGAACTACTCAAGGAACTGGTGGAAATTCATCGACTAAAAGGTATGTGGAGACTTGAACTTATCTATCACTCAAAAAGTCTATCTACTCTATATCCTATCTTGCGACAAAAGTCGTATTGCTATATAGACTTCGATTATACACATTTGCTATTTCGATCCGAGTTTATCTCGCTTATCCTTTTCTCGAAATATGTGTTGGTAAGCTTTCGCTTTGGCCAAGTTCATCTTTACAAGTGACGAAAGTCATGTTGGTTATTTCAATATCTTGAAGCTTCGATGAAAAATAGTGTGTGAGTAACCTCTATTTAACATCCTCTAAGAATGTTTCAATGATTGAAATGAGAGTTTAGAACATGTAACCATCCTTGGATATAAGCATATAATGTGTTCGCGCATTAGTGTATAAGTCCAAAACCGGGAACCAAATGAATGCATACTTGTGTGTGTACTAAATGGTTGATGGAGACTGGGTAAGTATGCATACGGGTACGTATACTGGCGAAAGTTCACGTCCGTGAATTTCTGCTGAGTTTGGAAATCAAAACCAACTCAATCTGGTTACCTAAGTATGCGTACGCATACTGGCGAAAAGTTCACGTCCGTGAATTTCTGCTGAGTTTGGAAACCAAAATAAACTCAAATCCAGTCACTTAAGTACGCATACCCGTACGCATACTTAAATGTGTTACTTTCTAAAATTGGTTTATTCATGAACTTAAATATATATAAACTAAGGAAGGCATATTTTCAAACCGTGGCTATAAAGTTCATGAATCGATTCGAGTGAATCAAAACCGATTTTGCTTCGATTGTGTCTTATATACTTCTATGAGATCTAAGCAATTGAACAACTCTCTAACTAGTTCTTTTGAGTCATTTGAACTAGTTAAGGTGAAGATGAATATGGTTGATATGAAAGTGCTCATATGGCTAACCATTTGGTTAACTACTGTTGAACCAACGACTTGTACACGTTTAGGCACGGTTACACAAACCTAAATAACGTATATTTCATTTATGTATAACAAGCTAAGTTCGATCTAACGGTTGAAAGATATTAGCTTGAATCTAATCAGGTTTTCATCTAACGGTGAATATTGAATGCTTTGTTACTAAGGTAACTTAGATTGCAAACCCCGATTTGGAGACTATATAAAGGAGAACTCTAGCAACTGGGAAAGTTAATCCCCACACCTCATGTGTGATACTAGTTGTATAAGCTAGAGTCGATTGTCCTTTAACCTTAGGTTTCTATCGAGACCCTGTAGGTTACCGACTTGAAGACTTCATTGGGATTGTGAAGCCAAACCCAACTATTTTCTCTGTAGTTGCGTGATCTGATCTTGCTGTTTCTATCGTATTTGAGTACAATTGTAAGATTGGCTTGAGATTAATTTCTCCGATAGGCAAGATAGAAAAGTAGTCACAAACATCTTCGTCTTATCGTTTGTGATTCCACAATATCTTGTTTCGCTAGTCGATTAAGATTATTGTGAGATGATTGATATATTTAGGTTGTTCTTTGGGAATATAAGTTCGGGTTATCGATTGGTTCCTGTTCACCTTGATTTATCAAAAGACAGAACAAAACTCGTAGGTATTTCTGTGGGAGACAGATTTATCTATTACTGTAGACTTTTCTGTGTAATACAAATTTGTTTATTAAAAAGTACGACTTTGGGTCGTAACAACTCTTAATTGTGGGTGAGATCAGCTAAGGGAATCAAGTGCGTAGTATCCTGCTGGGATCAGAGATGTAAGGAGCGCAACTGTACCTTGGATCAGTGTGAGATTGATTGGGGTTCAACTACAATCCAGGCCGAAGTTAGTTTGTAGTAGGCTAGTGTCTGTAGCGGCTTAATACAGTGTGTGTTCAATCTGGACTAGGTCCCGTGGGTTTTCTACATTTGCGGTTTCCTCGTTAACAAAACTTCTGGTATCTGTGTTATTTCTTTTCCGTATTATATTTTGTTATATAATTGAAATATCGCAGGTTGTGCATTGAATCAATCAATTGGGAAATCCGACCTCTGGTTGTTGATTGAAATTGATTGATACTTGAACATTGGTCTTTTGTACCGTTCAAGTTAATTTCTCTTGTATTCAATTAGACTCGCAGATTTCTATTTGCTTGAGTAAGTATTGAATCGAGTAATTGAGATATAACTCTTTGATATACTTTTTATTAAGATTGAGTCTGACAGTCTAGTTGATTCTCTTAAAAGTATATTGGAGTTAGTCCATACAGATTGCTAAGAGAAATATTGGGTGAGGTTGTTAGACCCCCGTTTTTTCAAGTGTGAATACCGATTCGTTGTATTGTCTCGACTCTGTCCATAGACAATCACTTTCGGTAAGAGGACTTATAGGTGGAAAAGTTTTAGATTGAGGTATATTTGGGTACCCTCGTCTTTTCAATTTGTATCAGAGCAGGCAAACACGAAAAGATCTAACAATATGTATTTGGTGCGATCCAACCTATAAGATATGAGTCAAAATAAGAAAAGCAAAGCTAAACTTATGAAGAACTCAGTTAACGTACAAAAAGATGCTAAGAATAAGGTCAATGGAAATTGGTCTCATAAGTTTTTTTGAAAATCAAGAAGAAAGTCTAAGACTGATAACTTGATTGAGAATTAGGATTCTGATCAGAAAAGAATGAATTCAGAACTAAAGGAACATGTTTTGGATCCGACTCTAATTATTGGTGAAAAATCTTCTGTTTCTAAAAGAGAAAAGAGATTTGATTCACTGGTCTGTCCCAGTTCTGGATTTCATAAAATGTTAGAAAGATTTTTCAAACATGTTGAAAATTATTCAGAAGAAGGGAAAACCATTGATAGTCTAGATGATGTCCTAGAACTTATTGTTTAATTAAATGTAAGAATCTGTGAAAGAAAGCGAGAAACTCTCAGTCTTCAAAATAATCTAGCTGATTATTTGGAACAAAAATTGGCCTTGTGCAATAAAGTATATCAACAAACTTTAGAGTGTGAATTTCTTACTCAATCGCTGGAGCATTCACAAATAAGGAATAAGGTCCTTATAAAAGATCTTCTTACAGAGACATGTCGAAAGGTATACCTTGATAAGTATTTAGAAAAACAGTTTCAACAAGGGATTGATACCTTAAGGGGACACATTGAATGTCTTGAACAAAAGACATCTGCAACATGTTTAATGGCAGATCAACATCACATGGGTTCGAATTCAAAGAACATACCATCTTGGGCACAAGATGTAATCAAGGATATAGCATCACGCAATATTCCTGATAAAAATGATGAATCCGTAACCCACACTTGGGAACACAATCATGTCCCTAGAAATAAGAAGGAAGAAGTTCCTCAAAAAATACTTGGTGAGAAAAGTGTGTCTCACCCCAACGCTTAATTGTGTTGGAAAGTGCATCCTTACAATGCCCGATCATTTGATGTAAGGAAACACAAGTACCTGGGCATAGAGTATCCTGATAATATCTCTTATTCAACATAGATAGTATACACAATCTACCTAAGAATACTTTTTGTATCTTCATGAGTAGAAAAGTTGTCTCACAACAACTTGTGTAAACAGGATAAGTTTACTTGTGTAAAGTATCTTTTAATAACTGATCTAGAAGATCAATTCTATCAAAAGATTCTTTGTGATTCATTAACACATTAGATGCGAAAATCTTTTCAAATCTGGTCAAAATTGTTTAAATAAGGCCGGCATCTATGTTTGGTATGTGTTAAAGATTTCCCTAATATATGTACTCATCTTGTTGAGAACTTATACTAAAGGATGCATCCGGAAACCAGATCTCAAGAGAAAATTCTGAAAGCCTTGAGTGGAATAGTTTCTACTGAAACTATTAATCTTGATGATTCCTTCAAGAAATCTGGTTGTGAAGATAAAGGAAAGAAAAGGAATATATGACTCATCTTCTTGTCCAAAACAGTTTGGATGCTAAGATTGACATTCTCAATCTTCGTCAAGTCCTCCTCAGTACTATTGAAACACATCATAGACAGGAAGCATTACTAAGAACTGTTATCCGTAATCAAAGGAAGATGATTAAACTTGGAATCGGTAATAGAGAGTATGCTTGGAACATTAATCGTAAGGTTAATGCTTTAGCCTGTGAACATAATCAAGGTACTGTGTGTAGAATCCGAGAAATTAGTCGTGATGCTGTTGATGAAGATCCTGAAAAATTTGAGGAAATTGAAGATGATCTTTGAAGGTTCTTCTCAAGAAAAATAGACATCGGTTTTTGATTATTTCAATTATTGTATAAGGTCTATCTCTGAATAAAACTATCTATTATTTATGAATAAAATTATTATTTTTATAAATTTTCTTGTGATAGTTTTTCGATTACATAGCATGTGCTTAAATGCTTTATATTATTGCTATGTGTTTATGGGATGTTTTTATTTCGGTTTTCATAACCTTAATATTCGATCTCATATGGTGTGACCCCTTTTGGTTTGTGTGGCTTTTTGATTTAACGGGATTGAGTTTTAACCCATGTTGGTAGGCTTTATTAAAGGATCATAAGTTGTTACGATTGAAACTCATATGTTAAAAAGTCACAATATGTTGAATCAATTTGTGTTTTTATAAGTTGTGTTTAGCATAAAAGCATATGTGTTTCGGGTTTTCAACTTTTGCTATTGGCACGCATTAGTTAAAACAGATTCAACCTTTCTCTGGTAAAGGTTGTTTTTGTTGTTGTTCTTTTGTTCTTGCGAGAGGATGACAACACAATAGGGGAGAGTTCTAACTTGAACTTGCACTTAATGATATATCTTTCTGGGGAGAAGAAGATGCGGAATCTGAGGTAACGAATTTGTTAGTTAATCGTTTTCCTTTATAAGAAAAACCTGATTTTATTTCATATATTTTTCTTTTGCTTAACAAAATTTCGGTACAATTGATGTTTATTCCATTATGTGTGTATGGATGTGTGTGTGTGATTCAATTGTTTCCGGTTGAGAAAAACTATTGTTATCTTTCTTTATTGTTTGGTATCAATTGTGTAGGCTTAACTAAATTTCGGTGCAATTGCGGTGCTATAATGTCTATGTTTGTTTCAATTGCTTCCGGTTAAGAAAAATAATTGTGCAAGTTGATTTATTTGGTTTGTATGAATTATTTATGGCTTAACAAAAATACGGGGTCATTTGTTTAGTCCAATTCGATTCCGGATAAGAGAAACTAAGTTAATTCTGATCTTAGTTAGACTTATCAAAGTGTAGGATTTGGTTATTCAAGTCTAATCGAATACCTTAACAAGAAATACTAGTTAACTAACCTAGTACTTGTCTTGTTTAAAGTGTAAGGTCTAAGTTATTGTTTGAATAATTAGAGCCTCATGAGAAAAATAAAGTTAATTCTGATCTTTATTTTTGTCTTATCGAAATAAGCGATTGTATTTGTGCAATCGGTTTAGCAAAAGAACTAAGTTTCTTAGTCAAGTTGCTAAACTATTAGGGAAAATTGCTCCAGGCAATTGTTTCCTTGATAACATATTAAAACCAAATTACTTGTAGTTTTCGTTTTGATATTGGTTATCTAAAATGGTATGTGAAACCTTCATGCTTAACTCTTATATGTTGTACAAGTCTTTTAGATTTGTAAGATCTTTTCGGTTTGTCCTTTATTTGCTCGTGCCTTTGTCATTTTGTGACAAAAATGGAGAGAAATATTTGGAGTAAACAAGTGATGTGTATTCACTAAGGAAAGGACAATTGTGCTTAAAAGTTATATCTAACAAAAGAGTAAAGCATTGACTAAGGGGGATAAACATATCATATGATGATTGTAGTTATTTGGATTACAAAAGGGAAATAACAAAGATGTGCGGATTGAAAATCTACCTATCTCACCTTTAGGGGGAATATTAGCTTTGTCATTATAATGTCAACAACGGCATTTAAGGATTGAATTTATGCAGGTTATTGTGCTGTTGAAACTTGGAATCAAGCGTATGTATAATGAATTTTTGTAATTTGTTTATCCATATGTTGTAAGAGTTTTGTCACTAAAATTGACAAAGGGGGAGATTGTTAGTGCATTGCTCGGTTGAACCCACCAAGCGTTGGTATGTCAAGTTTGGTTGTCATATTTTAGTGAATCAAAACTCATTTAAAGAGTCGCTTGATTATGTACTAGAGTCAACTTCGTATAGGTTAAACTAGAAAGACTAGGATATGAGACATACAAGTATTACTCGAAGACTTGAAGAATGTGAAGAAGTAAAGAGCTACATCGACGACATCATCCTTCCTCTTGAGGTTAGTTTTATTTTGGCTTGAACTGTTTCATTCCTAATGTATCTTTCAAGTCGTGCTATATTGAAAACATAACTGCGAAGCTGTGAATGATTATACTCTAGTTAGACATAGTATTAAGGAATTATAATACGAAGTATAACGCTTATCTTTTGAACTCCGTATATAAGACATCGACATAATCGTATGAATGCTATTGTGATTATGTGTATGGGTAAAGGTGAAGATTTCATCCTAGGAAACAATGTTTGCATTTGTTTAAAGGAAGTACATTCATAAACTTGTTTTGTGAATCGAAAGGGAAATCGCTAGGCTTATTGGTATTGTTATTCATTGCATATCTTTGGATTACCAATATGTGTGAATTAGTAGAACCAATCATAATGTTATGTATCTTGGTAAAACTATTCACAGTGCCTGACTTATGTATTGGTATGACTTTTATTAGTGCAACCGATCCTAAGTAATCATCTAAGATGGTATGATCGATATTTGTAATTGGTGTGACCGATCACAAGTAATACCATGAGTATATGGTAACCGGGTCCTGGTAATTGATGTAACCGATCCTGGTAACTGATGTAACTGATTCCAGTATATGGAGGTAGAACCAATCCTTGTGTTTGGTAGAACCGTAAACCCATGATTGTTGATTTGATATTTGATCAATCACATAGTTCTTGGAAATCAGATGAACCAATTCTAAACTCATTTGGAAGTGTGGTAAATCGGTTCCAAGATTGTAAATATGAAAAAGGATTTACAAAGAAAAAGATGTCGACATACTTTGAACATGTTCAGTAATTCTTATCTTTTATTGTTCAAAGATATTCCTTAATAACTTAAAGGAGATCCCAGACCGAAATAAATTAAGAATCTTTTAATTAAGGTTATTAATTTTATATGCTTTTAATTACCAGCAATTGAAAGCATATCTCTGGAAAATAAAAATTGGTAATGTGCATTTACTAATTGGAGATTTTCTAGTGAGATTTCGGAAGATATTGGACAGAGCATTTCTAGGAATTATGAAAACCGATTTGGACATTTATTGCATATCTTGAGAATATTTGGTTTTGGAAATTCCTTGGTGTCCAAACATCCTTGGTCTATAAATACCTAAGTTTGCATTTCGAGCAAACTAATCCTTAGAGCCAGCAAAACTACCTTGTTGTGTTGTTACTGGTGGAGCCGTCTATTCAGAGAGGAAAGTAACCTAATTAGGTGAAATCTCTTACGACCGCTCGTTTAAAGACTTCTTTGGGATCAAGAAGCTCTACGAGTACCGTTGGTGGGAAACTAGATAATTGCAGTGTTATTAATTTTCGATTGATTTGATTGACTAACGGTTGTTGAACTTTGATTGCACCCAGTTTGTTTATTCTTGAGAATCTTCTCTTCTGATATAAGATTCACTCAAACTAGATCGAAGTGTCGACGGGATCTTTAGAACTGTTTGTAGATCTAAAGACATCTTGTGATAATCCATTGTTAACAGACTCCGTTTTGTGCGTGATTGATCACAAGAGATTCAAGTTGTGGTGTGCAGGTGTTTATTGAAGATCTAAGAAGATTTGAAGACAAAGAAGATTTCTTATTGGTTTCATAATCTTTGGTGTGCACAAAACTTGATCGGCTGGGATCCAACTATAATCGGTTTATCTTTGATAGATTTGATTGTTTAGTTGCGTAGATCGGCATCACTACATAGTATCTTGGTAGACTCTATATTGGTTGATTGCTTAGTCTAAACACGGCTACTTTGGTAGTTGTTGAATAGATAGATCTAGAACCCGACAAAGGAGTTTATTGGAGTAAACAGAAGAGCCTTTATCAAACTCATATCACTGAGATTGAATAGAGTTGCTACCGAACAGATTTGTTGTTCCTTTACTGTTTGGAATACGAACCAAAGGAATTGTTCCAGTGCGTGCACTTATCGAATGTCGGAAGCGCAGGGATACTGAAGAAACTAGGTGAACTATAGGTTTAGTTGCTTGGTCTCAACTATACGAAGTTGGTTTAGATTTTGTATAGCGGCTTAATTCTGAGAGTATTCAATTCTGGACTAGGTCCCGGGGTTTTTCTGCATTTGCGGTTTCCTCGTTAACAAAATCTTGCTGTGTCATTTACTTTTGTTTTCCGCAATTATAATTGTTGTTATTATAATTTAAAGTAAATTACACAAACATTAGTTCCGTATTACTTGATAGTGATCCTATAGAGTTTGGTTAAGTCGGAACCTATTATCAAGTAATCACACTTTGATTGTTGTATTGCCTCGATCTCGTATCCATAAACGATCACACAAAGTGTGAATACCGATTCGTTGTATTGTCTCGAGTCTGTCCATAGACAATCACTTTCGGTAAGAGGACTTATATGTGGAAAAGTTTTAGATTGAGGTATATTTGGGTACCCTCATCTTTTCATGAACATATTATTTTTGAATGCAGGCATGTAAGGAAAGTCTGGAGGGGGATTAATATTAATATAGACTCAGTTATGAAGAACTGTAACTCAGTCTCTGAATGGGTTATAAGTTGGTTCACAGATAACTCAGCTATTGATGAAAAACTGTTGTATTCTCTCATGATTGGGGTTTGGATAATTTGGAAAGACAGATGCAATGTTGTTTTTCAGGGAGTAACTCTAAACCCTCTCACCTCTGTGCATAAGATACTTTATTATTTAACACCTCATTTGCATGACACTACACTTAGCTTAGATACTCATCATGCTGAAAAACAAGCTCATTGGGAAACACCCATAAATGGAATCATGAAACTCAATGTTGATGCATCTTTTGACCTTGATACTAACCAACTAGGTGTTGGTCTTGTTTTACGTGATCATACAAGTACCCGTTATGGGATCAAAGGAACCTATGCAAATGGAACTTTAACTTCAGAGGCGGGAGAATGTAGTATGGCGGTGCGTGAAGCTTTATCATGGGCAAAGGAAAACTTGTTGGTCATACAATCTATTACTGGTGATACCTTATTAGTGCAATGGGAGAATAAGAATCTAATAACAAAGATAAAACATTTAACCTGAAGTTTCAATCATTGTGTTTTTACTTTTGTTAGTAGGAATGATAATCAAGTAGCGGATTTTATAACTAAGTCAGTAACAGAGAAAGCTTTAATTGTTGAAGCTTATGAGAATTTCAGCTCTGACATTTTTAGTCTTTTAGCTAAAAACATCCAAGATGTTATAGATAAATGCATTAAAATTTCTTTTTATCAAAAAAAAAAACTCATAGTAAAAGTAAGAACCCTTATTCTAACACTGCTAACGGGGGTGGCTAATTGCTTGGGGGTTATCAGATTCAAACAAAGCAAAACGATCTAAAGATTCTAAACATCTTGATCTGACAACCCACAAAGAAATATGGTGTCCAATTAGCATCTGTTGTAAACTCTTAATAACATTTTTGTTTTTCTGACGAGCTTCATTCATTAAATAATTTGAAAAGGATAACTATTTCCCTACAGAGTAAAAATATTTTAAAAAATAAAAAGAAAAACTTGGGAGGGAAACTCTTCCCCAATTCAGCTAAAAGATAAAATTGAGAAGGGAAAATAGAGTTTCCGTTTTCAAAAAGTTTGATGGATACCTCTACTAGAAGAAGGAGAGTAGCTGAAGCTATTTATCTCAAGCTCAAGAATCAGAAATATCTGTCTCAATTTCATCTTCATTTTGGTTGTATTTCATAGCCCAATGGTTAGTAAAATCTTGTTCTACCCATTTTCTTTGATTTTTTTTTTTTGAGGTATAGTTTGATTGTTAATCTATGTTTTTTTTACTAAATTATGTCGTTTAATGATGTAAATTTTTGATGGGTTTTAGAGTTATATCAGCTGAGAAGTAGTTACTACTACATTTTAGTCAAAGAGTCCAACTCTGTGAAATTAGGGTTTGGTTAAAGAGATAGAGAATTTGATCATGCGTAATGTTCATGATCTTGAACTTAAGTCTGGGTTTTGTGTAATTTTGGTTTACTTTTCCTAGATTTGGTTTGTGCATCATGTTTTTGCTCTGTTGATTAATTGTTGTTGTCCTTGTTGGGATGATCAGTCTTTATGGTTTCTTGACTAATATCTCTTGTGTATGAAATATTGGGGGTCTTGGGTATACATTCTTTGTTATGATTCTCAACTAGTTTTGGGGATTTGATTTTTAGGTCTCTTAGGATTTTTGACTAAGTAGGGGATTATGTGGTGATGGATATGGGGTTGTGACTATACAATTGTGTATTTGGAAGTATCATGGGGTTTTCTTTGAGTAGGCTGTAATGATGAACAATGGTTTACAGTGATTTTATTTGTGTGAATTGTGAAATGTCAGTAACGAGTAATGCAACAATTTGAACCTTTCGTGTTTAACAAATTCCGGCACTGATATAAGTTGTGGTATCTTCATTCCTTTTCAGAGTAATTAATTGTAGTTGAAAGCATCCAATTCCAGTTCTTAGGTACCCATTGCTAATGGAGAGGTCAGATTATCGTGATGCTGGCCACATTATTGAAATTGAAAGGAGGTCTGGTACTTCTTCTCCTGGTCCAGACCGCCATCATGTTGAAGAGGGAGCTTCTTCTAGCAGGGCTTTGTCCATTCCTCAACCATCTTCGAATGGTGCAAACTCTAGAAACTCGTTGTCTGCAAGGAGAAGTGAAGGGAATGTCCGTCGGCGCAGGCACCCGCTCAAATCTGGAATATGGATTTTAATTGAACTAGTTTTTACTTTGAGTCAGATTCTGGCTTCCGTCATTGTTTTATCTTTCTCAAGACATGAGGACCATCAAGTGTTTGCATGGGCTATTATATATGCTTCTGGATGTCTTGCCACCCTTCCTTTTCTGTATCGGCGTTTTTTGCACCGCAACCAGGGTACTGAACAAGATTCGACACAGACACGCCAAGATGCCCCCCCAAATAATCCTCCTCCCGAACCTTCTACTTTCGAGGCTATTTCAGTTTTGCGAGGCACGGATGAGGAGGATCGCCAAACTGTTGTTTCATCTGGAAGAAATGCTCAAAGCGTTAGAATAACCGCAAGGTAATGTTATTGTTGTTCTTGTAAAGCAGGTCATGGCCTTCTATACTACATAGTTCACTGTTAGGTTCATGATTCTTCAGTGCTTTTCAATGTCGTGTCCTTGTCTTTCCTGGGTTGCTGATTTCTTTTTGTTGGAAATATATTAAGTTCTGGATAATTGAATAATACTGAATAACTGGTACTGTATATTGGTTCATTTGATTCATTTTTAATGTAACAATTACAGTGTACTTCTATGTTCAGTGATTTCGCTAATATTTGTTTCGCTAGCTGGTACATAGACTTTTCAATCCGTCAAGTTGCCTAGTAACATATAAATAGCTTCTTAGGATTATTTTAACAATAAGGGTAGTGTTAAGGATGAATTTTTAGGCATAGAAATAAACTGTAAGAAAAAATGCATATCTGTATCACTCTCATGATGGCTAAGTTCAACTTACCCATGTAGTTTCTGGAAGTTTAATATTTGGTGCAGCAAACCAACAAGCGGACTCGAAGTATCCCTGTGGATTGTTTTGACAATACAGAAGTGTTAGGGATGAATTTACGGATTTAAATAAGCTGTAGGAAACCATGCATAATCAGTATCGCTCTTATGATGGCCAAGTTCCGTAGTTTGTGAAAGTGTCAATATCTGGTGCAGCAAGCAAACAAGCAGGCTGTAGAATGCCCAAGACCCTTCGGTTCTAGTGTTCCTTTTCTGTTCTTTAAGAAATCACACATATGATATCGTTTACTTTTTCGTTCATTCCTATCTGATTTTAATGTCATCTCATTGCACAGTCCTTCCGCAGCTAGCTTTATCTTTTTATTTTGTAGTTCTTGATCTGTTTTAGAAAGTTCTGTGATTTAATAAATCGGCTTCTTCTAATAATCAGGGTCGACATCTGGATACCTGGATCGCAGTGCTTCTTTGCGGTGTGGCTTAGTGTTGGCAATTTCTGGCTAATTATATTTGGAAAGCACTATCCTTCAGCTGAGGCGCCCAGCTTGTACATGTGATGGCCAATATCCTTCTTCTGTCCAGATCTTACATTAATCAATTAATTTAAAAGTTGAACAAAATGAGGCATTTATGTGATAAGTATTAAAAAAATCTTGTTTTCCCACAGGTTTTCCATGCTGTTTCTTATGATTTGCTGTATTGTGTACCCCTGGATATCTGCAATAAGCTGTTGCTGCTTGCCTTGTGTAATATCTATTCCGGGTTTCCATGAAGATTTGAATCATACTAGAGGTGCTGCCACAGAAACCACTAATGTTCTACCAACACACAAATTCAAAATGAAGAACAGAAATGTAGATGATTGTGACGCCAATGCGGAAGGAGTTGGGGAAGGTGGTGGGACCTTAGCAGCTGGAACCGAAAAAGAGCGTATCATCTCAGGGAAAGATGCAGTAAGTTCTCTTCAAATATTTTGATATAATAATTTAAGGTCACTGAGTTTAAGTTTCACCTGACTATCCAATTGATTGCCATCTTGTTTACCTGTCACGTCCTAATCTTCATTGTCCAAAATGTCCAAACCTAGGTGATTACTGTGTCATACAGTGTTGCGAGTCTTGTCACCCGTAAACAAGCCCAAATAAAAAGAATATAATTTAGATCTGTATAACTGTATGCTATGACCATCTTGACAGGATGACTGAGCAAACAACTACTACTTGTTGATGATAACAAACTTCTTTTATCTTTTGTTCTTCTTTACACCACTTTGTGTTTTTATCTGAAAGTTCCCCTTGGCAGTACCCATCTTACTAGAAAGTCAGCTAGTACCCCTATTGCTGATTCTCTCTTCTTCATTTTTTTATTGCATAGGATTGTAGCATTTGCTTAGCGAAGTATGCAGATAATGAAGAACTGAAGGAACTTCCCTGTGCCCATTTCTTTCATGTGGATTGTGTAGACAAATGGTTACAGAAGAATGCTTCGTGTCCCCTCTGCAAGCTTGGCATCAGGGAAAACAGTGTGAACTTGCAGACCTAATTCCCAACCATTAGGCTCCAGAGCGAGAGAAGGGTCACTAATGGAAGCCATAAGCTTGAGATGTTATGTTATGTCACTGTTACTAATTATTAGTTAGAATCAGTCTTACTAGTTAATGTGCAAAACATGATAATGTTTGTGTGCTTAATTTGTAAGCATTTGGACTAGTAATTCAGTTGTTAGTAGTTTATCTTAGTGGGGATAACCATGTCTTTGTGAACTCTAACTAAAGAGTCCAATTTTATTGAAATGTTTACGGAGATAATGAATGGCTCTCTTATTATGTAAAGTGTTATTTGCTCCACAAATTCTGATTTTAATCTCTTTCGTTAATTTGAACTGGATCACTATGTAGTGTTTTCTGGTGGTAAGGCTAACTTGATAGTATCAGAATAATGGCAGAATCCATTAGTTGGTTGTTCTTCAAATAATCTGATTGAAGAAGTGCAATAGCTATTTTCTTTTCTTCTCCCAGGAAATGGAAACAGTTAAAAAAAAGTTTAATTGCTGTAATCTTGTTGGTTGTTATTGGGTCATTTTTTGTTGTTGGACTAGAAAGCTGGGCATATAACACAAATATCTCTACTCTGGTCCACTCAGCCCTTGTATACCTACCAGTTTCTGCTCTTCGTTTATTTTATTAAGATTTCATTCCTTAAACCCCTTGTTCCGCCTCCGACACAGCAGCAGATCAGATTTTGTCATCCAAAGACGAGGTTGTTGTTTTTGTTCTTTTCTGAATTCAATCATGCAGTTTGATTTTATCAAATTTTGGTGTTCTGATTCCTCTTCTTTTTCACCCCTAATTTCTGTCTTCTTTTTTGTCCTAGGGTTTTAAAATTGCCATTTACAGCTCTGCCCTGTAAATTGAAAGTCGTAGCTGGGTGATTAAGAAGTTGGTTTGAAAAATGGGTTCTGACATTGGAAATGGGAAGAAGTTGACACTTGCTCTGGTTGAAGAAGGAATCCGTCTTATTCTCTCTCAGTGGACTGCTCTTCAGCTTGCACTTCAATACAGGTCTTATGACAGATTCTCTTGCCAAAAGGCAGAGCAACTCCGTGCTGATATCTTCTCTTGGTTCATCCAGTCGAAAGGTTCAGTTATACTGCTGCCTTAAAAAAAATGTTTGTATTTTTTTTTCTTTCTGGTAGCATGAATGGAGTTTAGCATTGTACTCAGCATTTTGTTTTTTTTGTTTTATCTCTTTTTCCTTTGTTAGAGCTTTATATTGATGATTTAGAAGATATACTCGAAGAAAGTATGAGTCTATCCTTCGACACAGATGTTGCCGATGAAAGCATTGAAGAGGTATGCATGGTTTTCATCTTACTGCAATGCATGGTGCTTATTATCTTCAGATGTTTATGAAATTCCTTACTATTACTCAACTAGCAGAGACACTTTTCATTGGTGACTCTGCTAGTTTAATCTGTTAATAATATAGGAGGAATGGTCCACGAATTGTTTTTAGTCTTTCCTTGTGAAACATATTTAATAGCTAGACACTTAGATAGCCATGGGTATGATCCTGTAAAAGAAACTACAGTATTTATTAATACTAAAAAAAGAAGTTAGTGATGCTTTGAGCCAATTGGAATCTGTAGGCTTAAACCTTACCTGGGAGAAATTAAGGTCGCCGTAGGGCTTTCCTTGAGCTGGGTAGAACTTTTGGATTTGAACCAGTTACTTTTTAGAAATTGGGATGCAGCAGGTCTGGCCACGGAAAAATCCGGTGACCGTAGGCGGCTCTAGCAAGTATGACCACATAATGACCTTCGACTTTTATTTAATTGGACAATTTCTTGATTCATTACATGCACACTGAACAATTTGATATCTTTATTATAAAGGTTATAAGTGTATGTTTTACTTCTTTACTTCAGGGATCATTTGAACGTTAGTTTCTCTGCAATTTGTGATTGCTTATGTTTTGATCTACAGTATTTTGAATATCTAAGCTAAATATTGTGGTTGGTTAGATGCTCTTTGAATCTGGATCTGATATCTGATGTATCCAGATGCTTTAGCACACACAATACTTGCATTCAAATCCGTTAAACTTATGAGTAATAACTAATATTAAGGATCCTACTGCTCTATGTCCAAAAATCTCTTTTAGTCTAGCATCATGTTAGGATGTTTCTTAATACCGTAGCTTCAATCCCACGTGATTTCATTGCACTTCATGCCTATGTTATGCACAGTATTAATCCGAAATTAACTTTAAGGGAAATTTTTGGTTATTGGATTGTGTTAGTATCTGATCCTGTAAGCAAAATGTATAAAGGATTTCCTGTGTCCTGACCCATATACTTCATGGGATTCATCCGAATCTTTGTCTGAGGTAGACTTTGAGAAAGAACATTTTCAATTAGGGTGTTAATAATAGATTTCTTGTCTTAACAAAATAGTGTTAGATAAACTTTGTGCGTCACTACAAATATGCGCATTTGTTGATAGGATCTCATAAGTCATAACCTATCTCATTTTGAATGTCTGGGTAACTGTTTGGACAGCCGATAACAGTAGCCAGTTAATAAAACAAAAGGTTGTTTCTCTTCATAGATTAGATTAGATTAGTTGCCGGTAATAACATGGGTCAACTAGATACAGTATGAGTATATGCTGTATTTCACAATAAAGTTCTTATAGAGATGCTTTGAAGGGAAAATTATTTCACCAAAACAAAAAGAAAATCTAGTGTTACAGAGCAACAAGCAAAGACGTAACTTCTCTGTCAGACTGCTACAATTGTTTTAATTATTTGGTTTGGTATAGCAGCTATGTCAAATTGTGTTTCAATTGGTCGAGGTAACAATAATTTTACCTTCAAAGCTTCTCTACTTTGGGTCCTTATAAAATAGATACATATTACTTACTGTTGTACTTTGGGTCGTATATTGTTTTCATTATTGATTCTGAATTTATCTGACCACTGACTGCTTATAACAGAGGAACCTGTATGATCTTTTTTCTAACTGTTTGAAGCTAATGCATACTTTTCTAACTCGAAACAGGTGGCATTACATTTGATGATAATGCATGAAGAGTGTTTGCAAGGAAAATTTGAGTCAATCGAAAAGCTAAGGGTAGCATCTAATGGGTCAAAAGCTGTTTCTCAAAGTACACTGGTAATTTATTTATAGATTTAGTGCAACTTCACACCATTTATTTGTCAAATGTTAAAAAATGGTTTCTTGGTAGAATGGTAGTCTATGCTCCCTACTATCTGTTTTTCATACTTGTTTGGGGAACTCAGAAACGTCGTACCAACTGCAGTTCCGATAACTATAGGCGCTGTGTAATTATGATGAAACATTAGAAATCATGAACCCTGATTATCCAGTTGCAGCTGGACAATCGTATATGCTTTCATGATTTGTTAAAATAACAAGTTCATGTTTTTTGCTTGGGTAGCTTGGTCTTTCTTGAAATCCACCCTTCTATGTGATAACAAGAAAAACAAATGGTAGTGTTGGATGTGAATTTTCTCGAGTTTTTATGAGCATACTTCAAAGCCATGACGCCTTGGCCCTTGGGTTGATTCTTTTTTTTCTTTATTTTGGTTTGCAATGTATTTTTCCCGATAGAGAATTCTTGATTAGTTTGCAGATGAAATGAAGAGACTTATCTTAGATAGAAGAAAACAAAAGGAAGGCTAAGTCCCTTGTTTATCAGAGATGTTTCTTAAGGATGTAACCCTGCAATAGGAACTTATGTACCTTTTAAGTTTTTAACATAGATAGTGTTGCTAACAATATAGAATATCATTAGGTGACTTTTTCTAAATTTTGGAACATCTTTGGACACTGATGTTCCTTACAATATAGAGTATCATTAGGAAAAAGTCACCTCAGCTTTAGAAACTTGTAAGTTTTTATCCCCTTGAAATGTTGGTTCCAAACTTTCCTCTTTTTTGAATCAACCATGAACATTTTTAACTCAACCAACTCTTAATGAGAAGCTATAAGCATTATGTACTTCTAAGTGTTGTCATTTTTGAAGGGGGTTTGGATGTCTTTGGTCTAAATTGTTGGAAATGTGATATTGGTGGTGCAAAATGATTAATTGTTCTTTAAGACATCTATCTTTGATTAAAGGTGCTTGAAACATCAATCTTTGTTTCCGTTACCATGTTTCTGAATGATGGTATACGAAACCGAGAAAAAATAGTTTCTCTTTTCGCAATTCCAGTGTTCTTTCTTATGTTAGATCTCAACCTTGTGCTAGGTCGTTAATGAAGACGATGATAGCAATGATAACGACCTGATTAGCGAGTCAGCAGAAATGCTGGTGGATGATCTCAAGGAAAGCAAAACAGTAGAAGTGGAGGAGGGTTGGTGCGTCGTTGCTGCTAAGAAGAGCAAGGCTCGGGGATGCAGTAGTTCAAAGAGGATCTCAAGTTAGGTTGTTTGTTAACTGTCCGACGTCTTGATTTAATGGCGTCTAGATCTATTGTTTGTACATTCGTATTTGGGATTCCAGAGATTTTGTGAGAAAAAACTGGCAGATCTTGGTATTAGACGTCTCTGCACTAGCTAATTTAGGAATCTTTCATAGTAATTGTCTTGGAATTGGTAAAGAAGATTTTAGTTTTTCATTTCATTGTCAAACTGCAGTCACCTGGAATACTTGGCTCTAAGTTTTGTTGAGAAGTTGGAGTAACAATTTAACAGAGAAATTGCTGGATATTATAGCCAACCACTCAACAAAACTTGGCCAAACCTATCTCTTAACTTGGTCTTTAACCCTGTCTTTCGATATGTTATTATAGGCGATCAGTCTATGATTTTCTTTTATTGAATTTGGGTGTACAAGGCTTTCCAATGGCAGAGCCTTGATGTGTATCCGTACTTTGGTTGACATGTGTGTAAGAATTCATAGACTACTTTCAACTTGACGTTTATCCATTAAACTCATGAACATTGCAAGTACTACTTTCAACAGGTAAGATCAGTTCTGCTTGCCAGCAGGAAAATTGGACCACCTCGTCTGTTATCATTCGCCAAAAATACTCATCCTAGCGTTTGACCAGACTCTTTCGACGAAGTAGAATAATTAGTGCACGTGTTTTAGTTCATATGTTGGAAACTACTCCGAAGGTGGGGGTTTACCGACCCTACTCTGCTCTATCAAAGAAGTTTGATTTTTGAGTTCATACTTTGTCAAGGCTGCTAATGGGGGGTGCTCCTAATAATTAATCACTTCACTGGAATTAGTTTATGAATGTGTTCGTATCTCTGCTCGGCGCGCATTACCTGTTGGTATTCCTCTGGTCACTAGATGTGGAATACAACCTTTTTTCATTGAATACGGATATTTTAGGGTGCCAAGGAATTTTTCTACTTCTTTTCGTATAATTGATCACAAAGATGCAGTTTGTCCCAACTGGCTAGCTAAACAGAAGGCCATTAAAAAAAACAAATTCTTCTGGCACTAAATACACTTGACCGAGAGTCTCAAAACTGATGATGCCACCACAACCCTCAGTACATCTTCCTGAATCTGATCCATATGTGGTTTTGGGTGATTCTATAATGACTCCAGCTGATGTAGTATTTGGATACTCAAGTTGAAACTCCGGAATGATAAGGATAGAGGCAAGGCAGTTATTATTAGTCGATACTGATAGAACCCTTAGAAAAATATTTGTTAGTCGATCATTTTTTTTCCATTTCATCGAGAGTGGTGGACATCATAAAGCAGTAATTTTTTTGATGATGGATGCAATTTGAAATTTGTCGTAGAATAATAGGAATTGATTTCTTGACGTGGCTCCAGATACGTTCCAGATGGACCAGAATGCATTATTGGATGTCTCTATCCACCTATAGAAATACGCCACTTCCCACTTGTCCTTACTACTTAGTTAAATGCTACTTGTTTTTGTCAGACCCTTGTAGCGTAGCTGCCTGTTAGATATCGACCTCCCTCACCCCTCTAGCTTAATACGAACGCATGCATATCGATTCTGACAACGCCAGTTGGGACAAGAGATGTTTCACATTTTAACTAAAACATAAACTTGCGTCTCATTCTCCCATGCATTCAGCATTCCCTTTTCATGAAGAGTGTACCATGCATTTTTATTTTTTTGAAACTAGAAGAAGATGATATATTGAAAGTTTATAGAGTTACATGACTTGCTTCTTCCTCTAGTTGTACATCAATTATACTAGGAGGATTCAATAACCAAACTTTGTTTAGCTTATCAACTCTAGCTAACTTAGACAACACATCCCCTAACTTATTCTTTTTCTTTGGCACATAAACATATTGCCATGAGGTAAAAAACTTAAGCAAATTTTTGACATCTCTAAGTAAATTATGAATTCGCCAATCACAGTTATACTGTTCATTATTAACTGCTTCTGCCACCAGCTGAGAGTCTAGTTCAAAACGTACTTTCTACAAATTCATCTCTTTTGCCCATAAGATCGCCTCCCACAGACCCCTACACTCTGCATGCTCTGGACTTGAAACCGTAGTTAGGTAGACGCATTTTGATCCTTTGTGAGTACCTGCAAAGTCACGAATAATTAGACCGATTCCACCATTACTATTCAAAAAAGAACAATTAGAATTAATAGTAAGAAATCCTCTTGGAGGAGGTGACCAATGCAAATTAGTTCGGATTTGTCTATTTGAGTTAACTGAGCGTCTACTAGACATTTCAGTATACTCTGAGATGTATTTCCTGCATCTTTGGATAATGATTTATGGTATAGATGAAACTCCTTTGAAAACTTTGTCGCATCTCTGCATCCAAATGCACCATGTTACAATTGCTATTCTACATATCACGCCTTCATCTATATGACCAGCTTGCAAGTTTGTAAAATGAGAGAAGAGCCAATCCTTAAGGTCAGTATTAGGTTGAATGTGAAGACCCATTACTGCAAACCAAACCAATTTCACCAGAGAGCAATCCAGAATACAATGAGAAGAAGTTTCATATTCTTGATTGCAGAAAGGACAAGTGAGATCTCCATCTTGAATAGCATAAAACAGTTTATCTTTGGTAGGAAGAACATCTTTCACACACTTCCACATGAACTGATTAATTCTAGGAAGAAGAGGTAACTTCCATAGTTTTTTGTAAACACTTTTCATACCAGCATCCAATGCCTGACTTGCATTTTTTTCTTCAAACATCTTTCTATAAGCTGACTTGACTGAGAATAAGCCATTCTTTTCCAAAGTCCAAACCATTTTATCTTCATAGTTTGGGAAAATAGAGATGCTGAGAATTAATATGGCTGTTTGATCTTCAAAGAGAGAAAAAACCAAGTCATAGTTCCAAGAAGAGTAATCAGAAGAAAAAAGTTGATGGACATATTTATACTGACTATGACTGGTGGAACCACTTTTGGGAATTGGAGGTACTTGTAATCCCTGCACCCACTTATGCTTCCAGATTAGAATCTTATGCCCATTACCCAGAGACCAAAAACTATACTTGTGAATAAATTCAAATTCAGAACTGATACTAGTCCAAGACCATGTAGAGTTAGTTTTCTTCTTTATATCAAGAATCTTTCCATCAGGGAAATACTTTGCTTGTAGAGATTTTGCACAAATTGAGGTTTGATCAGTGCATATTCTCCATGAAGATTTGGCTAAAAGAGCTCTATTAAATAGATGAAGATCCCTAAATCCTAATCCTCCTTCCTCTTTGGGAGAGTTAACACTTTTCAATATAATGAGTTGTTTACCTTTGTTTGTTTTCTTTTTCCTCCAGAACTTTTGTTGAGTGAAATTCAATTGTTTGATAGTTGAATCAGGGAGCTTGAAACTTAGCATATGATGCACAGGAATTGCATTTGTAACATTTCTAACCATTACTGACCTTGCTGCTTCAGACATATTGGTAGATCTCCATCTTGTAAGTCTAGCTTCCTTCTTAGAGTTAAGAATAGAGAAAGGAATTTTCTTATTCCTACCAATAAAGAAGGGCAACCCAAGTATTTTTCTTCATTAAGAGCTAACTGTTTCACCTGAAGAATACTACTTATTGACTGGCAATATGAAGGACTCATGTTCTTACTAAAATAGACTGCAGACTTGTTGAAATTAATAAGCTGGCCAGAGCAAGAGCTGAAGTCCTCAATAACTTGAAGTAGTTTTCTGGTTTGATCCAAGTTTGCTTTACAGAATAATAGACAATCATCTGCAAATAAGAGGTGGTTAATCTTTGGAGCAGACCTTGAGATTTTCATGCCTGACAGTTGTTTTGTAGTTTCATAGTGATTTAAATTCCTTGAAAAAGCCTCCATTGTTAGAATGAAAAGATAAGGGGATAGAGGATCCCCTTGTCTTATGCCTCAGGTAGGCTTAAAAGAAGTAGATGGAGAGCCATTAATCATAATTTCTATCTGGGTAGTTGATATAAGCTGACAGAATTTTTCAGAAATTTTTTTTTCTTGAGAACTTCTATCAAAAACACCTATTCCAGTCTGTCAAAAGCTTTTGACATATCCATTTTTAATGCTAGATGACCATTTCTCGCTTTCTTCTTCTTCATGGCTTGAACTAACTCTTGAACCAAACAAATATTTTTAGAAATTAATCTGTCAAGGACATAAGCTGACTGCATGGGAGATATAATATTAACCATATGCTTCCTGAGTCTTAAAGCAATGATTTTAGATATCAACTTGTACACTGTGTTACACAGAGCAATGGGTCTGAAATCTTCTAGCCTTTGAGCTGAGTTGATTTTAGGAATTAGTGTAACTCTGGTACAGTTCAGCTTCTTCAATAGAAAACCAGAATGAAAAAAAACTTGTACCACCTTACAAACATCCTCTTTAACAACAGCCCATTAAGATTGATAAAACCCAGGAGGAAAACCATCTGGACCTGGAGAAGTCCAAGGTACCATAGACATGAGTGCATTTTGTATTTCCTTTTCATTTGGAATATCATTGTCTTGTTGATTGATGCATGAAGTAATGTGTTGGAGAAAGTGAAAACTATCTGCTGGATTTCCTGAAGAACTTATACTCTTGAAATGATTGACTAATAATTGTTCAATATATAGAAGATTTATCTTGGCACCAAGTACCATTTGGTGCTTGGAGAGAATCTATTATATTTCTGGTTCTTCTCTTGTTGGCTCTTATATGAAAGTACCTTGAATTCTTATCCATGTCATTGTAAAATTTATCTCTGGACTTATTTTTGTTGGAGCTAGCTTGTATATCATTAAGAGTGTCAATTTGCTTCTCTAATTCCATGACTTTAGAAGTATTGTTTCCTTGAACATCAGTGGCTTGCAAATTAGATAACTCTAGCTGGAGATCTGAGATTTTTGAAGTAATGTGCCCAAAAATAGATTTACTCCATTTAGATAAGATATAAGCAGCAGAACCTGCAGTGTTAGTATTCCAAGCATTTATAATTTCATTTGCACATGAAGAATTTTGAAGCCAGTGTTCAAAAAATAGGAACATGATCAGAACCTAGTTGAGATAGATGTTGAAAAGTAGCATTAGGGTATTTAATGATGAAATCACTATTGACTAAAGCTCTGTCTAGTCTAGACTTAACTTTACCAGTTCCATGGGAATTACTTGACTAGGTAAAAGAATTACCACTAAAGTTCATATCCTGCAAGTCAGACTGTCTAATGGACTCAATGACTTCTTGGGGAGTAGAATTTGTACTAGTATTTCTTTCATTTGCATTCAATATTATGTTCAAGTCACCTATAAGGACCCAGGGTATTGACACAGAAGTACTTAAGTCTCTTGTATACTCCCATTGTTCTGGTTGTTCATCTAAGTAGGGAGTTCCATAAACACAAGATAAGAACCAATCTCCTAAGGATGGGTCATTGTTAATAATAGCATGAATCATGTTTTTGGAGGAATTCATGATTTCAATCTTGAAACCATCTTCCATAACAGAATAATACCACCTGCCCTACCTATAAAAGGAACAAAACAGTGGTTAGGAAACCTAAGAGAGTTTGTAAGTTGGACAATACAATCATCATTAATTTTTGTCTCACAAAGGAAAATGAGATCTGGAGAATGTAAATTGTTTAAGTATAAGAGATGATCACGTGTAGATTTTCCAAGATAACCTTGACAATTCCAACTAATAATCTTCATATTGGTGGCACGTAAAAAATGAGAGAACTTGCTACACAAGCTATTAGTATTAAGGTTATTAAATACTGCAGTAAAAGAACTTAAGTCAATTAAATTAAATGAAAGTAACAGTTGTAAATCAGAAGAATTAAATGAAGCCGTAAAAATATGAAAATTAAAAAGGAGAGCAAGATTTTTTACCAAGGGATTATTGGCCTCATTCATCTCATGGGAATGCTCCCTTGTATCAGCTTGTCCTTCTTCGATCAAGTCATGTTCCATGCCATCAAAGTCAAAGATTGGTGGTGGATTTTCAGTATTTCCCTCTATGTTATTTTCCTGGTCATCAACCCTAGACCTCTTATGACTCCGGCTAGATTCCCCATCTTCATTTTCAGCTTCCCTTTTGATAAACTTTTTTGAATACCAATAATTCTTTATACACGAGTCATGATGGTTGTCGTAAGAGCAATCAAATTAAATAACTTATTTCCACAAAATTAATTGGTAATATAATAGAAACAAGGATCGTTTCCATGTACAACAATGAGTTTTAGTTGTCGAATATGTCACAAAGGGGGGCGGGGGGGGGGGCGGTTGTTTCAGATTTTAAACAAAATAAATAACCAAAGCAAATAAAGTTGAGTCGTAAGCAATAGAGAGATATATGATCGAGGAATTCTTCTTCTTTAATAAATATTCATTGAAGTAGTATATTCATCTACTCATCATTAATCATAGATTATCACCAACCGTAGAATAACATGTACACTTAGCTATTCCCAAAATTCCTTATATCATTGGATAACAGGTATGCTTAGTCACCAGATTATATCCGTCTGAACCACCTTGAGGTACGCTTACAAGATGTAATTCATTCGACTTCTTTAGGGTTTGTGCATTTAGGTTTGATCCTAGTAGTTAGACTCAGTACGCTCGGTCTACTTGCTAGGGTTGTGTCTACACTCGATTGCTTTACAGAATCCCTCTGCAGGGTCTCATGTTCTCTACTTGTGTAAGGAATTATTCAATAATTACGGATATTCTAACCCTTACTAGCAATAGATTAGATTAACAAATATATTTAGTTGGCCACCTAAACAATCTACCAATCAATCATAAATATTCTTAATAGTAAACACAAACGATAATCATATGAAGAAATCAAAATAGATTCATATACTAAATCAAATCTTATTTACAACTTAGAATTCATCCTCAATAAATAGGTGTTTAGTTACTCATGGATGTAGAAACATCCATGATATACATATAAAAAAAGTAAGAGATGTCGTTACTATTGATGAACCGCTCCGAAACCCTAGCTTTCGCTCCTTGTGTTGTTTCTTCTCTCCAGGTCTTACAATTTAGTGACCCCTTGATATCTTATTTTACTTGGCCTAATACCTCTTTATATAGGTTTACATTGCTTGGCCTTCAAGTATCTAAATCGGTTCAAGAACCCGACCCTAAACTACGAAAGAAAGACCCAAAAGATAGTTTGTGAATTTATCCTTCATAGTTCGCAAACCATCTTTTTAGAAAAGTGTACAGGAGTTTTTAGTTTGCAAACCGGTTTGCAAACTCTTTATTCCAAGATATCATAGTTCACAAACCAGTTTGCGAACTTTCCTGTCTTCGGTATTCAATAAAAAAGCTTGTTTTGCCCACAACTTCTTCTTCCGAACTCGGAATGATCTCATTCTTTTTGAAATCTTTTTATAACTGAATTATCTTCAAGATAGTGATGAGAAATCTTGAATTTGAATGAGTTGAGCTTGGTATTTGGCCCGTCTCTTTATTTTGAGCATCTTTGCTCCGTTTCGTCGCATTCCTTCTACTTCTCTTCGACTCGGATACTTCTCTTCTTAGCTCTTTTAGCAATTTGTAGCTCCTTTTTGGATGATTCACCTAATAGAGAAAAATAAGAGAAAACAAGAGTAATAATATGAAAATATGCAAGAATAACAGCTAAACAAGTATGGAATGAACACTAAAATTATATGAATTATGCACTTATCAAATTCCCCCACACTTAGATTTTTGTAGTCCTCGAGCAAACTAAATACAACTACACAAAAACTCCATTTTGTTGAGAATACGGTTACACTTAGCTAACGCAACATTCCTTTAAACCCCTAGGTGTCCCTAGTGGACGAGTTATAGTCTCGTGAGGGTTTACAAGAGGTATACCCACAAAACCTACTCCAATTTCTTGCCTTTGAAGAACTACTAAGGACAGACACAAAGCAGAAAGCTAAATAATTAGCCTGCATAAGTTCTTTAGCTGCAAACATCCCATATACATTCCAATCATCACACATAATCAATTACTTACGTGTGACATTCAACCTGGTTGCATAACTCTATTCAGATAGTCATTGTACCTGTTGCAATGTTTCTACAAATAAGAAACATTTTTGCAGCAACACTCGCGTACTGAAATCACATGGATAGATAAGGGAATGGAATTAGAATAGTGAAGTGTGTAAATGTTGACTAAAGTGAACGATGTTACCCACAATACTTGTATGAATATTGTCAAAGGATTTTTATATATATAGCGCAATAGTTGAGATAAGCACCCGTTTAACTCGGAAACATGATTAGATACTCTAAGCGCATGTTTCCTTTCAGCAAATATGTGATAGTTCCCATGGATCCTGTGTTCCACGCTTTTTTAGGCGACGGAGACAGGGAAAATACACACATATTGTTATCCAAGTGTCGAGAACCTCATTGAGTCTTTTAGACTTGTTATATAATGATGATATGTTTCACTCATTATCGACCACATGATTAGTTCCCATGGATCCTGCGTTCCATGCTTTTTTAGGAGACGGAGACAGGGAGAACCTTCTCTTTGTATTATTAATGTCGATATATGAAGACGATCCTTATATATATAAATATATATAATATCTTTATTTTATTTTATTTTATTTTTTTAGGCTCAGTCTTCTGAGTGTAGGAGACAATTTTCTATGGGGTTTTATATACTCAACCAATGATTATATCCTTGCTACAACATCATGGAAGTACCAGGATCCCACCAAATCATTTAGAGAAACATATACTTGCAAAAATAAAAAAAGAAAGTGATTAAGGAATCATAGATTACGAGAACTAATTTTTCCAATGACTACCATGCTATTGCTAGCACCTGAGTTATATTTCTAACTCCCCCAATCAGAAAGTTTACAGAAGCGACCCGTGAATCTGATTTTCGTGTGAGAGAACTTGGACGATCTCAAAAATCATCATCCAAGAATCAATCAAGTCGTATCCAACAAACAAGGTCGGATGTATCAACATTCAATTATGAACGTATATAATTAAGGATTGAAAGAACGATAAAGTGAGAATCAAGCTATAGCCGTAAGAACGGTTTCAACCTAAAAAGGTTTACTGTCATCCTAAATAGCTCATAATTAACTCAAAATAAAATGAAGTCTCAAGAACGCAAAAAATCAAAGAGTATGTTTTTTTTAATATATATATATATATATATATGCATATGATACTAAATGTTCCCCCACACTTAAATTTTACATTGTCCTCAAAATTGATGGGTTGCCTCCCATGTAGCGCTTAGTTTAATGTCCTTAGAACAACTTGGCATTCCAATTATGCTACTCCTCCAGAGGGAGAAAATCTCCAAGTCTCGTCACTTCTACATTCTCTTTAGAGAAGTTTTCATAATAAGGCTTCAATCTTTGGCCGTTGACTTTGAAAGTTATTCCAGTTTTCGTACTAGAAATCTCAACTGCACCATAAGGAAAAACATTAGTAACAACATACGGTCTTATCCATCTGGACCTTAGCTTCCCAGGAAATAATCGAAGACGAGTATTAAATAAAAGAAATTTTTGACCCACAACAAAACTCTTTCGAGAAATCATCTTGTGGTGGAATTTTTTTGTCTTCTCCATGTAAATACGAGAACTCTCATAAGCATCATCACGTATCTCCTCTAGCTCGTTGAGTTGTAACTTTATTTGTTTCCCCTCGTTGTCATAATCCATGTTGAACATCTTTATCGCGCAGTATGCCTTATGTTCAAGTTCAACCGGAATATGACAAGCTTTGCCATAAACCAATCGATATGGAGACATACCAATCGGTGTCTTATACGCCGTTCTATACGCCCAAAGCGTATCGTTAAGCTTATAACTCTAATATTTGCGTGTAATGTTTATGGTTTTCTCAAGAATGGACTTAATCTCACGTTTCGAGATTTCAGCTTGCCCACTAGTTTGTGGGTGGTATGGATTGCCAACCTTGTGTGTTATGTTGTACTTATTGAGTAAGGCATGGAAGGATTTATGAAAATGTGAGCCTCCATCACTGATAACCACTCTTGGTGTACAATTTCTCGAGAAAATATATTCCTTCACAAACTCACAAACAACTTGAGAATCATTAGTAGGGGTGGTTTTAGCTTCCACCCATTTCGAAACTTAATCCACAACAAGAAGTATATAAAATTTTCTGTTAGACTTGACAAAAGGACCCATAAAATCAATTCCCACACATCAAATACTTCTACAGCAAGAATTGGTGTGAGTGACATTTTATTTCGAGCACCTAGATTGCCCGTTCTTTGACATCTATCACAAGATTTGCAACAAATATATGCATCTTCAAATAGGGTAGGCCAATAAAAGCCACTTTCAAGTACTTTGAAAGCGGTACGTTTAAAATCAAAGTGACCATCCATATGCATAAGTATAAATAAAAATAAAAATAGATTGAAATTCAGAATTAAGTACGCACCTGCGGATGATTTGATCAGAACCATATTTCCACAAGTAGGGCTCATCCCACACATGCTGCTTGACTCCACAAATAGATCTACAGGTAAGACTCCATTTGAAATTGTTTACTCGAGAGTACCTAATCATATTTTAGACTTGGGTTATACTTCCTAAGTTAAATAATTCCAATGTCAAAGCTGATAATCTGTTAGAACAAGCTTCTCAACTACATCATGAAGTCAAAACAAAGCTTGAGGATTCTAATGTTAAATACAAGGATGTTGCAGATAAGCATAAAAGATTCAAGACATCTCAGGAAGGAGAGCTAATCATGATTCATCTGCGCAAAGAAATATTTTCAGTTGGAACTTATAACAAGACTAAGATGAAGAAGTACGGCCCTTTTAAAATTTTAAAGAAAATCCGTGACAATGCATATGTCATTGATCTACCTAAGGACTGGAACATCTCTAATGTGTTCAATGCTCAAGATAAATACTGCTTGTTTATACCAACTCAGAGATGAGTTATTTTTAAGATGGGGGACTGATGCAGGACATCCCTTATCATTTTAAAGACTAAGCGTAGAAGCGTCTAGTCTTTGTTCTATTTCCTAGTTTACGTATAACTCTTTTTAGTTTGTTCTTTGTTTAAGAATTTTATTAAAGTTAGACTTCTTTATTTAGATTTCTAGTCGGTTGTTTAGAGCCTATTTAAACCGGTAGTTTTATTGCAGACAAGTACATTGTTATCAAGATTATTATAATCAAACTATTTTTATTCTCAACTTCTTCACTTCTTCTTCAAGTTTATTATTCTTCTTCGTTTCTAAAACTTTATTTCGATTCTCTGCAATCTCCGAATTGCTTTCTTTTTATCTGTAATACATTATGATAGATACGAAGCGGGAGATTGGAGAAAACCAATACACCAATATCTAAAATCAGGACAACTTCCACAAGGATGACCTCAGGCTAATAAGATCAAGAGTAAGGCAGTGAGCTATCGACTACGGGAAGGTGTGTTGTACAAACAATCATACCTGGGCCCACTCCTGAGATGCTTGAGCAAAGAAGAAGGACACACCATTCTGAATGAGCTACATTACGGCGACGCGGGCAACCATAGCTCGGAAAAAAATCTATCAGCTAGGTGAAAACTATGGGGCCATACACGAATGAAGATGCAAAGTATATGACTAAAGTGTGTGATGAATGTAAGAAATTTGGGAAGAAAATACATTCTCCCTCAGTATCCTTAAACTCAGTAGTGAGTCCTTAGCCATTTGCGAAATAGGGTGTGGACATTGTGGGACCATTACATGTCGGGTCTGGACAAAGAAAATATTTGATAGTAGTCACGGACTACTTTACCAAGTGCGTTAAGGCTGCAGCACTAAGGCACATTCGTGACAAGAATGTTTTTCGGTTCCTTTTCGAGCATATCATTTGACGGTCCGGGAGTTCCAACTTCCATTATATCGGATAATGGGAAGCAGTTGCAAGAAAATAACATTGATATGTTGTTCAATAACTATCAAATTATAAAAAGCAAGGACACTCCCATATATCCCCAGAGTAATGGCCAAGCAGAGATTACCAACAAAATAATAGCAGATAACATGAAAAAGACGTTGGATGGGAAATACGGTGACTGGTGTGAGGAGCTACATAATGTTCTGTGGGCTTATCGGACAACAAGAATAGAGGCATCGGGTCTCTCACCCTTCATGCTCACATATGGAATCGAAATGATTCTTCCAACCGAGGTGATGATACCCACAACAAGAACTGAAGCATAGAAGCGAAATTTCACATCGGATTTGATTCTAGCCAAGATCGATGACTTGGAAGAAATGAAAGAAATGGCCCTACAAAAAATGGAGAACTATCAAAGGAGGTTACAATATGAATACGGCAAGAAAGTCCACCCGGGGAAATTGGTTTTCAAAGAACTGGCTAAATATGAACGGGATAAGAAGGGTGGAAAACTGGCAACCAGATGGGGTGGCCCATACACCATCTCATCGAAAGTTGGTGAAGGTGCATACAAGCTACTAAAACCCGATGACACTGAGGCAGATCGTCCATGGAATGCGCAACATCTGAAGTTGTATCATCCATGAGAGGTGTAAGCACAGGTATGATACATTGTTATTTGAACTCTATTTCGTCCATGAGAGATTAGAAAGAGAAATGGGTTGGGTGACTATAATGGTCATTCGTACTCGGGGAAATGGAAGTGTGCAAGTGCCGAGGTGACTTACAGTCGTCGTACTATTCGAACTCGGGGTAGTGGCAATGTGCAAGTGCCGAGGTAGTCTAAGGGTTATGGTAGTTGGAAACCAGTAACCAAAGGTTGCTAAGGCATGAGTTCCTGGTAATCGAGAAACTCAAATCCATGCCAATGGTTACTCTCATCGATAAAAATGATGCATATCATTTGAACCTAGGCGGCCAATTGATGACTGACCTGGGATGATCCGGACAATAGGATCTAGGCATCATAATGCGAGACCTAGTAACTCCCATCGATTTGTAATACCAATGATGAGATACCTCGATCGGGACATTGTGTTGGGCCCGATGACCCTCCCTGTTAAGAGTGTTCGACAGATATGGAATATAAACCAACTTCTAAATCGCAAAATTTTGCAGGGTGGCGAGTATGCAATGATTCCGAACAATCTAGCATAAAAGTGAAAGTGAAAATTGTTAAAAGTTACAATCCTTACGAAGAGGGACTAACTGGTGGCGCAGCACCCAAAAAACCAAGTTGTCCAAGATTTAGGAAAAATGTGTTCAAACGACTGCGATTACAGTCCTTAAAGAGGGGCAAATTAGTGACGCGACACAAAAAAAGGTAGGAACTATGCATCGGGATTAGTTGAACCCGAGCTGGGGTTATTTGCAGCGAGCTTAGCCTTCTTCATGTTTATAAACTCCTTCACACCTTGATTGACCCCCTCATTGAGCTCATTCTCATACTTCCCATGAGCTACATTCAACTGACGAGTGAGCTCGGTTGCAGCATCCGCCAGCTCTGTATTGAGACGAACTTCGTTTTCCTTTAATTTCACAACTTGTTCCTCCAGAGCCTTGACTTTTTCCTGATCGGATGCATAAACCCAAAACCAAAAACGATTACAACCCGAGCTAATACACATGAAGATTGCAAGAAGAGAAAACAGAGTAAGACATGCTCAAATACCTGAGAGTGCAGGTAAAATTAATTTTAAAGTATCCTCAGACTTTGAAAGAGTGGTCTCAAGCTCGCAAATTTTAAAAACCATCTTATCATATTATTGTTCATTAAACTCATTAAAGGGACAATGTTTCTTATGCTTGCTCGACGAGGCCTGCTGATTCCTATGAGCTATTTGAAGACCAGACAGTTGAAACCGAGTCCACTCTAAATCTCGACTAATAAGATCATGTTGTTGTAACTTAACACCCAAGCTCTGAGCACTTACTTCGGCCTCATACTTTAAACGGGAGAGTCGCTTACGGTCGGAATGAAGATCCCAATTCTGAAGCCTTAATGAGTTACACCGAGTCTCTAAATTCTCAACCAACAAATACCTATCGGAGGTAACTCTATGAAGATGGGATATCTCGACTTGAAGATCATCCAACTACTCAGGAATGTGTTCAAATCTCTGAAGGAGAGATATTTCGGATTGAAGACCTTCAATTTGTAGAGCTTGGCGATCAATTTTACCGTCTTTGTTGTTTATCTTTTGCTGAAGTCTGGCAACATCGCTCTCATGGTCCTTCAACTTTCTTGACATACGACGATTCTCGGAGGAAGAATTTCTTTCTAAACTAGAAATTTCAGTTATGGAAACACTAAAATTCAGGATATTTGCACTTGACACATTAATCAGCTATAAGAAAAATAAATAACGTACCTTTAGGTTCGTCCAGCTGTCCTTAAAGCTCCCAAGATCGCTTTTGCTCTTCTTGCAGTTGAGTCCGAAGACGGGACATCTCCTCTTGGTCTCGTTGATAAATAACATCTTGGAGAAGCATGTGATTCTCCGCCTATGAGCATCGCCAGCCAAACGGTCAGGACAAAAAAACGTAAGTTGATAAATACTAAACCGGGGCAGTTCAACTTACCACAACGTGAAGAGACTCCCTCATAGCAGGACCATACTGGGGCACAACTTCTAGTATCTCGGGGGTTGAAAGGGTGCCAAAGCTGGTAGAAGCGAGGGCACCTAGCGAGTCGTAAGCGGCACCAGAGAAGGTAAAGACCGAGCCTCCATCCAAATTCTTGTCCAAATTTTTGAAGTCTATAGATGCGTCAAACAGGACCAATGATGCTGATTTCATATATGATCTTGTTGAAAATGCGGGGGTACAACAACCACACCCAACAATTCGTTTGGCAATCTGAGAGGACTTACTCCAATACACTTTCTAGAGAATCAACTAGACAGTCAGACTCAATCTAGAATAAAGTATATCAAAGGAGTTTAATATCTCTGTTTCACAATGTAATTAGCAAATCGAACAGATAGAATCCGTGAGCTTGATTATTATGTGAAACAACTTGAACGGTACTAAAGACCAATGCTCAAGTGTCAATCAATGTAAATCAACAACCAAAGGTTGGATATTCTAATTGATTGATCTTAACGAACAACCTGTGATATTTCAATTATATAAAAAAATATAATGCGGAAAAGAAATAACACAGACACCAGAATTTTTCTAACGAGGAAACCGCAAATGCATAAAAACCCCGGGACCTAGTCCAGGTTGAACACCATACTGTATTAAGCCGCTACAGACACTAGTCTACTACCAATTAACTTCGGACTGGACTGTAGTTGAACCCTAATCAATCTCATACTGATTCAAGGTACAGTTACGCTCCTTACGTCTCTGATCCCAGCAGGATACTATGCACTTGATTCCCTTAGCTGATCTCACCCATAACCAAGAGTTGCTACGACCCAAAGTCGAAGACTTGATAGACAAATCTGTCTCACACAGAAAAGTCTATAGGATTGAATAAATCTGTCTCCTATAAAAATACCCAAGAGTTTTTGTTCCGTCTTTTGATAAATCAAGGTGAACATGAACCAATTGATAACCCAGACTTATATTCCCGAAGAACAGCCTAGAATTATCAATCACCTCACAATAAACTTAATCGACTAGCGAAACAAGTTATTGTGGAATCACAAACGATGATACGAAGTTTGTTTGTGATTACTTTTATCTTTCCTATCGGAGATATAAAATCTCGAGCCAATTATTATAATTGTACTCAACACGATAAAAACAGCAAAATCAGATCACGCAACTACAAAGAGAATAGTTGGGTCTGGCTTCACAATCCCAAAGAAATCTTCAAGTCGTTAACC
The DNA here is from genome assembly GCA_023531105.1 of Papaver atlanticum. Lineage (NCBI taxonomy): Eukaryota > Viridiplantae > Streptophyta > Magnoliopsida > Ranunculales > Papaveraceae > Papaver > Papaver atlanticum. Next base: position 1,112,904 of record JAJJMB010008429.1, on the reverse strand, counting down.
TACAGGGTTTCAAGAAAAAACCTAAGGTTAAAGGAGAATCGACTCTAGTTATGCAACTAGTAACACACAGAAGGTGTGGGGATTAGTCTTCCCAGTTGCTAGAGTTCTCCTTTATATAGTTTTCAAATCAGGGTTTGCAATCTAAGTTACCTTGGTAACAAAGCATTAAATATTCACCGTTAGATGAAAAACCTGATTCATCCAAGATTATATCTTTCAACCGTTGGATCGAACTTAGCTTGTTACACACACATGAAATGTACCCTTATTTAGGTTTATGTAACCGTACCTAAACGTGTACACCTGGTTGGTTCACAAATAGTTAACCGAGGTTAGCCATATGATTACTCTCATATCAACCTTATTCATCTCAACCATAACTAGTTCAAATGACTCAAATGAAACTAGTTAAAGAGTTGTTCAATTGCTATATCCTCATGGATTATACATGAACACAATTGAAGCAAAATCGGTTTGATTCACTCGAATAAATCATGAACATTATAGCCACGGTTTTCAAAGATTGCATTCCTTAAGATTAAATGTTTAAGCTCATGAACAGGCCGATTTGATAAAATAACCAGCTTAAGTATGCGTACGGGTATGCGTACTTAAGCAACTGGATTTTGAGTTTGTTTAGTTTCTAAACTCAGCAGAAATTTTCGGTTCGAGAACTTCCGCCAGTATGCGTACGGGTACGCATACTTTAGGTGACTAGTTAAGAGTTTGTCAAAAGCAAACTCAGCAGAATTTTTTGGTTCGAAAACTTCCGCCAGTATGCATACGGGTACACATACTTTACCTGTCTCCTTCACAAAGTTTGTATACACACATATGCATACTCTCGGCTCCCGGTTTATGGATTTATACACTAATGTGCGAACACACTATATATGCTTGTATCCAAGGATGGTTAAATCATCAACTCTTTATTTCAATCATTGAAACATTCTTCTATAATGATAATAGCCGTTTTCACACACTATTAGCATCAAAGCAATTTTCAAGATATTGAAATAATCATTATCGAAACATTCCAAGCCTACATCAAATGATTGTATCACACAAACCATGTAAGATGTTACTCGGTAATTTTCTCATGATATAAGATGAATTTGGTCGAAGCGAAAGCTTACCAACACATATTTCGAGAAATATGTAAGTGAGATATACTCAGCTCGAAATCTCAAATGTGTATAGAGAAAACTATATCGTAACACGACTTATGTCTCAAATAGGAGATAGAGTAGAAATAGACTTTCCCAAGTGATAGATGAGTTCAAGTCTCCACATACCTTTTGTCGAAGAAGTTCCACAAGCTCCCTTTAGTAGTTCTTCGTCTTCAAATGATGAACGTCGAGATATCTAAGCTCAACTGTTAGAGCATAACTCGATTGAACCCACCAAGCGTTGGTATGTCAAGTTTGGTTGTCATATTTTAGTGAATCAAAACTCATTTTAAGAGTCGCTTGATTATGTACTAGAGTCAACTTCGTATAGGTTAGCTTGAAAGTATTAGGATATGGTACATTACAAGTATTGCGAAGACTTGAAGAAGTGAAGAAGTAAAGAGCTACAACGACAACATCATCCTTCCACTTGAGGTTAGTGATATTTGACTTGAACTGTTTCATTCCATAACGTATCTTTCAAGTCGTGCATATTGAAAACAAAAACTGCGAAGCATGAACACTCTAGTTAGACATAGTATTAAGGAATACAATACGAGGTTTATTGCTTAACCATTAAACTTTGTAGATAAGACATCGACATAATCGTTTGAATGCTATTATGATTATGTATGGGTATGAGGTGAGGGTTTCATCCTAGGAAATAATGTTTTACATGTGTTTTTAAGGAAGTAAATTCATGAACTTGTTTTGTGAATCGAAAAGGAAATCGCCAGGCATTATTGGTATTGTTATTCATTACATATCTTATGAACTACCAATATGTGTGATTAGTATAACCGCTCATGACTTGTTTATGTTCTTGGTAAAACTATTCACAAAGGCCTGACTTTTGTATTGGTATGACTTTTATTAGTGAAACCGATCTTAAGTAATCACCTGAGATGGTATGATCGATTTTGTGATTTTGTGAATGACCAACTCTGGGTAAAGGGGAACCGATCCTAGTAATAGGTGCAACACATCACAAAGGGGAATCGATCCTTGTATGAGGTGCAACAAATTTGTAGCAGAAAAGGGAACCGATCCTATGGAAATGTACAACACGTTTTTAGGCAAATGGGGACCGATCCTATGGACATGTGCAACACATACAAGTTAGATACCATATATATGTGGGGAACCGATCCTAGTACCTAGTCAACCGAATTTTGGAAAGCTAGTGTGACTATGCACAGTACTCACATGGAGGTAGAACCGATAAACCCATGATTTTTGATTGAGTGTTCTTGATCAATCACATAGTTCTTGAAAGTCAGATGAACCAATTCTAAACTTGTTTGGAAGTGTGGCAAATCGGTTTCAAGGTTGTAAGTATGAAAGAGGACTTACAAAGTAAGGATGTTGACATACTTTGAACACATGCAGTAACGCTTATCTTTAATTGTTCAAAGTTATTCATTAATAGCTAAAAGGAAGAAAATCCCGGATCGAAAAATAAATAAGTTAAGAATATTTTATTTAAGGTTTATAATTTTATTTTAGGAAAATGAGAATTAGTAATGTGCATTTACTAGTTAGAGATTTTCCAAAGAGATTTTCGGTCATTATTTTGGACAGGGCATTTCCAGGAATTATGGAAACCGAATTTGGAATATATTGCATATCTTGAGAATATTTTCGGTTTTTGAAATTCCTTGGTGTCCAAACTTCATTGTCCATAAATACTTGAAGTTTGCATTTCGGGCAAACTAATCCTTCGTGACAACAAACTTCCTCAGTTGTGTTGTTACTGGTGAAGTCGCCTATTCGGAGAAGAGAGTAACCTAATTAGGCGAAATCTCTTACGTCCGCTCAGTTTAAAGTCTTCTTTGGGATTGAGAAGCTCTATTGGTACCGTTGGTGGGACACTAGATAATTGCGGTTTATCTTGTGTTTTCGATTGATTTGATTGACTAACGGTGGTTGAACTTTGATTGCACCTAGTTTGTTTATGCTTGAGAATCTTCTCTTCTGATATAAGATTCACTCAAACTAGATCGAAGTTTCCACAGGGATCTTTAGACTGTTTGTAGATCTAAAGACGGTCTTGTGATAATCCATTGTTAACATACTCCGTTCTGTGCGTGATTGATCACAAGAGATTCAAGTTGTTGTGCGCAGGTGTTTATTGAAGATTAAAGAAGATTTGAAGACAAAGAAGACTTTGAAGATTTCTGATTTGGGTTCATAATCTTTGGTGTGCACAATACTTGTTTCGGTAAAAGAGGATCCAACTATAATCGGTTTATCCTTGTGGTAGATTGGATTGATTAGTTGTGTAGATCGGCATCAATACAATTCTTTGTGATTAAAAGTATTGATTGAAAAATCTTAACAATTACTTTTGAAGTTGTTGATAAGATAGATCTAAGAAACTTATAAAGAAGTTTATTTGAGATAAACAGAAGAGCCTTTTGTCGAACTCACATCACTTGGTTGAAAAGAGTTGATACCAAATAGATTTGTTATTCCTTTACTGTTTGGAATACGAACCAAAGGAATTGTTCCAAGTACGTGACTTATTACAGGTCGGAGGCGTGGGAATACAGACGAAACTAGGTGAACTATAGGTTTAGTTGCTTGGTCTTAACTATACGAAGTTGGTTTGATTTTGTATAGCGGCTTAATCCTGAGAGTATTCAATTTTGGACAAGGTCCCGGGGTTTTTCTGCATTTGCAGTTTTCCTCGTTAACAAAATCTTGCTGTGTCTTTTACTTTTCTATTTCCGCAATTATAATTATTGTTATTATAATTAGAAGTAAAATACACAAACGTTAATTCCTATTTACTTGATAGTAATCCTATTGTGTTTGGTTAAGTCCGAACCATTTATCAAGTAAACATACTTCGTTGTTGTATTGTCTCGATCTTGTATCCATAGTCAATCACGCAAGTTATCTTGTTGTCGTATTGTCTCGATCTCGCATCCATAGACGATCACACGAAGTGTGAACCGATTTGTTGTATTGTCTCGACTCGGTCCATAGACAATCACTTTCGTAGAAAGGACTTATAGGTGGAAAAGTTTTAGATTGAGGTATATTTGGGTACCCTCGTCTTTTCATCAACTACACTATCTATGTCTATTTTGGACTTCTTATGGTGCTCATTGTGTCTAGTTGATGCTAGAATAACTTGGTGACAAGCTTACACAAATCAGGACAACCGTCATTCTAGGTAAAAGACTTGTTACATACATTTATGCTCATTTTCAAGTATTGTGCTTGATGAGGGAGATGACAAGTGGAGACTTACATAGGTCTACAAAGACTATATTTGCAACTCAGTATTACACATTAGAAAGTCTTCAAAAGTATAAAACTCCTTTACAAATGATGTTTGTGAATGATAGGTGGGCAAAAACTAGATTTTCAAAAGAAAATGTTGGAATTAATGTACTTAAAGTTGTTACAAGTATTACATTTTGGGAAGATGTTGATTACTCTTGTAGTGTGCTGAAGCCTTTAGTTAAGGTTGCAAGGTTAGTGGATATCGAGCACAAACCTACAATGCCTTATTTTTATGATGCAATGAGAATAACAAGGGATCAACTAGAGAAGAATTTCAGTGAAGATGATCATACTTGGGTTGTAATTAAGGCTTGCTTTGAGAAAAGATGGAAGAAAAACTTTAATCATGCTCTACATTGTGCGGCATATTATTTGAATCCTTCCATATTCTACAATAGTGAAGCTTATGAAATTGGCAGTGATGAAAAGTACATAGAAATCAAAAGGGGACTTCATACAGCAATGGAAAGGCTTATACCCAATGAAGATGAACTTGATCAAGCTACAAGTGAATTGAGAAAGTATTCTGATGTTGTTGGGATCTTGGGAAGTCCGCCTTTCAAAAGAAGAAGAAACAAGGATCAACCACGTAAGCTTATCTATTCTATAAGTTTAAAATTTGATTACATTTGTGTTAGATAGCTTTTATAATTACTTTCTTTTTATTTATAACAGATGATTGGTGGATTACATTTGGAGGAGTCGATGCGCCAAACCTACAAAAATTTACAATCAGAGTATTGAGTCTTACTTGTTCTGCTTCCCCATGTGAGCGAAACTGGAGCACATTTCAAAATGTAAGCATTCTAATCTTTTGCACTGATTAGTTATATTCTGAATATGCATAAACCCAGTAATTCCAACACCTATAGTTTTTTGTGGAGTATTATATTATTGTTCGCCTTTATAACTCATTGTCGTAACTCATGGCCTTTTATAACTCATTGAACTAGGAACATAACATGTCTGCAGACCCTATGTTCTTATGACAACAAGCATAAAAGAACTTAGCATGTGCTTGCTATTAAATATTTTAGTTTAATTACTTATCTTTTGTATTTCAGTTGCACTCGAAAAAACGAAATCGCATAAAACAACAAAAATTGAGTGATAGTGTCTTTATCTAATATAATAAGAAATTGCAGCGTCGTTATATACAAGTCCAACAATACAATGATGATGATAAAGTTAATGATCCTATTTTCTTGGAGGAGCGTGATGAAAGTGATGAATGGTTGGATCCTCAAAATTTGAACGACTTAGATGTGTTAGGTGATAATGTAACTTTTGGTGATTTGCAAGAGACGGTTGGTGAAGAACGTGGGACAGTTGGTAGTGGAGGTGACTCTAGTTCTCGAAGTAAGTCTTCTTTTCTAACTGACTCGGAGTATGATGGATATGATACTGATGAATTGATGTTGGACACTGAAAGAGGGCTACTCGGTGGTGTTGGGAATGATGGAGTTACTCAAGATGATGATATCTATAATGATTCAAATTATCTTGATTAGAACTGTAATATTCTTGTTTAATTAACATTTTAGATAGTGAACTGAAGTTGTACTTGTTTCTCTTGTTTAAAAAAGACCTGTAGGATCAGTAAGTGTTTCCACTTTTGTTCAAAAAAGACTTCCAGGATCAGTGAAGTCTGAAGTGTTTCCACTTTTGTGTTTTCTTAATGAATATTTATTCCTTTTGTGTTAGATTGATGGTATTTTATTATATCTTAACATATGTAGAAATTATATATATAAAAGTTGGAACCGAAATTACACCAAAATTTGGAAATAGAATCTCCCCGAAACAATGTTGTACCAGTGTCTCGCTCGGGACCGAAACAAACCGGAATCCGAGATCGGCTACATTGCTCACATTCAAAATCCCCGTCAACCTAGAATCACTCACGTGAAATGCTGCGCTGTTCCGCACGTTAGCATGACACCGGCATTTCTTAAGACAAGGTGCACAAACGTTAGCATGACACCGGCATATCTTAAGGCAAGGTGCACAATGAGCTGTCTCAAGTGACGTCATCACTCGGACTCAATTATATCACCAAAAGTACTTGTGGCAAGGTGGTCCTGGGCATCACACAACGGACATTTCAGGGAACAAGGCAAAGATTACCCCTATAGTAATAAATAAATTTTATGAACTGTCTTATTCGCTCTTTTGGTACTTAGTAGTACCTTAGTCAACACGAACAATAAATGCAAGAAAAGGGACCTATGCAGTGGTCAATTCCATAAGCTTAAAGCAAACGTGTACAAACAAATATCTCGCACTTGACCGGCTAAAAATCCTCACACGCCATCACTCACATCCTGATATGAAATAATTTTTTTTTTTTGCCAAGTACAGTCAAACTGACTCTCTAGTCTCTCATGCTCTCTAGCTCACCACCTAAAAACAACAATCCCATCGCTAGTAGCTGTCACGAAACTATTCAAAAATCCAGGAACTAGGGAAGAATTTTTGCTCTGGCAGCACCATGGCCAGGCACATGGCATTTTGTCATCTAATCCAAGCTTAATCATAGTTATAACCCAAGCTTAACCATAGTTATAACTTTAGCGAATTTTTTTGTACAATTTTTTATTTTATGTTTCTAATTGCAACTGTTTGGACTGTTTCATGTGACATAAGTATCTTGTAACTGTTAACAAGTTACGGATGGCAGTCAGTATCCTTAAGTATTGTCATTGAAATGCTAAAGAAATGCAATCCTGGTTGAGGAATGATAAAAATATTTGATGACGGCTGTTTTTCATCAACATCTTAGGTGCTTCTTGTTGCTATATATAATCATTACAAAATGGATATCATCCCTCGATGAAGAAAGGTGGGGTTAGTTTTCGTGGCTAAATTGGGTTTATTGTGATTAATTTGGGCCCACGACTAAAAAACGAAAAAGGGTCATTAAGAAATAATTTCTAGAAACCCCTTATCCAACTATTTTTTTAATGACTAATTTATCCCTGATTACTTAGCGTTAATTTAGTTGATTAGTAGTAAAAATATCGTATTAGATGTGAAATTAACTTGTGTTAATGAATCATCAAAACATGAAAAAAAATTAAAATTCTGATTTTTTTTGAAGAAAACCAACCCAGAATCGGTTTATGTTGCCATTGGTATCAACCGATTGTAACTTTAATAACATACAGATTTTTTTTGAAATTTTCTTTTACCCAAAATCGGTTTATATGGACGTGAAAATCAACCGATTATCCAGAATCGGTTTATATGGACATGAACATAAACCGATTCTGAGTAAAAAATTTCTTTTTTATCGGTAAATTATGTGTTATTAAACATCAACCAAAATTAAAATTCATTCTATACCCGAGTTAAGCATGAGTATGAAGTCATACTCATTTTCAGATCGTATGAGAAGTTATATTCGTTTTCAATTCGAGTATAAAATTATACTTATTTCCACTTTGGAAAAATCATACGCATTTTCGATTCGAGTACAGAACTATTTTCATTTTCATTTCTACTCGAACTGAAATCGAGAATGATTTCATACTCATTTTGTGATTGAGTATGAACTGAAAAAAAAAATGGTTAACCAGAATCGGTTTACACGATACACACATAAAAACCGATTCCTGACATTGCACAATAGGAATCGGTTTATAAAAGTGTTCATGTAGTCCGATTCTAACAAAAAAAGAACACAGAAAAACAATTATCTCTTCCATACCAGAATCGGGCTATGTGGGCATTAACATAGACCGATTCTGGTTCAATTTTCTCCAACCAGAATGTCCATCCAGGATAATCGGTGTTTGTGGGCATGAACAACAACCGTTTCTAAATGAAATCGGTTTACAAGTGCATTGACATAGACCGATTCTTATAAACTCAGAAAACTTTGATTTCAAAAAATTTGATTTTTGAGTGATTGCATGTTATTGAAACCTACTCTAAGAGATTGGGTTAATAGAAAAGTACCTTATTCGAGCTAAATTGAAAAATTACCTATTTTAGTGGATTGGGTAATTATCAACAATGTTTTCGTTTGATTTTGAATTCTTAATTTTGATGGAAATGAAAATGAATTTTAGTTTAGTTTAGTTTAGTTTTTTTTTTTTTTTTTTGTTATTAGGATTTAATGAGGATAAATTGGTAGTATTAAAATTTTATAGAGGGTAAAATGGTAGTTTCATAAAACTTAGACACCCCTTATCATTCTCTATTGGGTGGATGAAGAAATCCATAGGTCCCAATTTAGCCAGGTTAGTTTTCTTTCTTACTTTTTTTTTTGATAAACAGTTTTCTTTCTAGCTACTACCGTGAATTAGTGATTTAGTGTTTATCAGAAACTATAGTGTTCTGCCGCTTCTGCCTCTGTCAAGTTGATTTTTTTTTTAAAACTGGGAACCCCCTATTTGGAGGGGGAACTTATTGATTGAAAACTAAAGTATTACAGTACGTACAGTGCGGGCAATTTTCACCCCATTTCTATCATCGTTTACAATATTGGAAACAAAGGATAGGCAATTGTTGTCCCAATTCTTGTTGCCGATGTAGTAGGATGCTGTTGTTGATGTTTGATCGCCTCATTTGCTAGCTTGTCCGCCACCTGATTAGCTTCTCGATAGTCATGTGTGAATTTTACCTGTGGTATCTCTGTCATCATCTTCTTAATCTCTTGTAGCAGTCCTGTTTATATTATCATTTGAACTAGAGACAGCGATTCTGCTTCGAACCAAACTTTGTGCCACATTTGTTGTTTTGCTATCCTTGTTGCTAGTAGTAATCCCCACGTCTCCGCCATTAATGTTGTTGTGTTCCCTAGAGCTGTTGCCAATGCCATGATAACTTGACCTGTATGTGTTCTGCATACGCACCCTGCACCTGCTGGTCCTGGATGGCCTTTCGCCACTCTGTCTGAGTTTATTTTTATCCAATGTTCTTCTGGTGCCTGCCATCCTACCATAATTGTTGAGTCTCTATACCTAGTCTTTTGTATCCTCTGTGGTTGTTGGTCGGGGTCATATGGGATTATATGTTGTTATGCCCATTCATACTTTGCAAACATGGTGAAAACTATATCTTTTATCTGATCAGTGGTGAGTTTCTTCCTTTGATAGACTTGCAAATTCCTTGCGAGCCAGAGATGCCATAGTGTAAAGCTGTAGATTCCTTTTGTTGTTGTTGGTAACCTGGTATCGAGTACTTGATTGATGTCATTTGGTTTATGGGGTATTGTTGTTGATGAAACATTTGGAATTCTTGGGAGATGATGTATGATGAGGTTCCACAGTTGTGTAGCTTGGGTACATTCGAATAAAAGGTGTTGTTCGGTTTCTCTATGATTGCCGCAAATCGGGCATAGGTTGGTGGTTGTGAGATTGATGTGGTGGAGTTTGTCAAAGATTGGCAATCCTCCTAAAGCAACTTTCCATAAGAAAAGTCTTATTTTTGGTGGAGCATAAAGTTTCCAGATTTGTTTGTAGTCCACTGGGTTACTGGTTGTAAGTGATTGGTTTGGAAGGTTTTGGTTGATTGAAGAGGTGATGAGTTTGTATCCCGATTTTGCTGTGTATTCTTCTTTTTTGTCATACGGCCAAATGAACTTATCCTGAGCTGGATGTCTGGGTAAGTGAATGTTAATAATATTCTGGGTTGTAGTGTTGTCGAATGACTAAAAGATAACTTGGTGGTTCCATGAGTTGGAAGTTGGATAGATGAGTGAAGCTACTTTTGTTTGTTGTGGTAATGAAGTGATGATGGGTGTGGTTTGTTGGTGAATCCAGTTTGCAAAAATATTTGTTGTTTGGCCATCTCCAATTTGTTTGAAACATTTTTCCTGCAAAACAGAAGCTATGTTAGATAAATTCTTCCAGTATGGGCATGCTGTTTGGTTGTTACGAATATTTTGTTGTTTTTCCAGCATTGGGTGGTTGTGTAGGTATCTGTCATCACACATTTTCTTCCAGATCGATTGATGGTTGTGTTGCATGTGCCACACTCTTTTGAGAAGTAGCGCTTCATTGTGTTCTTTACTCTTTCGAATACCCAAACCTCCATCTTTCCGAGACTTTGTTAGCTTATCCCAGCCAATTGGATGCATTTTTCTTGTTTGGATGTTATGGCCCCCCCAAAAAATTAGTGTAATTCTGTCCATCTTCTTATGCACATGAGCTGGTAGTAGCTGAGTTTGCATCACATGGTTAGTTGTTAGTGTGAGAGACGTGTTGATGAGAATAACTCTGCCGGCCTGGTTGACACATTTTGTAATCCATCCCTGAGCCTTCCTTTGGATTCGTTCCATTAACTCTACATGCATATGTGCTGAATTCCTTCCTCGCTTGAATGTAACCCCCAAGTATTTATTTGGATCTGTTGAGGTTTTGATTTGGAAGGCAGTTTCCAATTCAAGCACTTTGTCAGGCCAGAGAATTGGATGATGAATGATACAGGACTTGCTGTTATTAACTTCTTGACCTGCCGAAGTACCATAGGAGTGTAGGATTTGTTGAAGCGCCATGCATGCATCTGGTTTGGCTCTGCACGTGATTAGCAAATCATCGACATACATTAGTTGGTGGACCTTTTTTCGAGATTCGCAATCCTTCCAGTTTGCCTTGTTGTCCAGCTTTCCCAGATTAGTGGATAAAATCTCAGCACAGAGTATGAAGACATAAGGTGACAGGGGATCGCCTTGTCGCAATTCTCTCGTCGGTTTGATATTCCCTTTCGTTGTGCCATTGATTTTGATCCCATAAGTGACAGTTGTTTTGCAAGTCATGATATATCCAATAAATTTTCCTGGAAATCCCAGTTTCCTCAGAGATACTTCAATGAATCCCCAATCCAAGCTATCATATGCTTTCTTAATGTCCAGCTTCAGAGCTATTTTAGGGTGTTTTGTTGGAGCAGAAGATCTGATATGATGAAACAATTCGGCTGCAATGGATATATTGTCGTGGATGGCTCTATTGGGAATGAATGCACTCTGGTATGGGCTCACAATGAATTGCAGAATGGGCCTCAGTCTGTTGACTAATATTTTTGCTATCACCTTGTAGGATACATTGCAGAGCCCAATGGGACGAAAATGAGAAGGGCTAGTAGGGTTTGGTATTTTTGGGATAATGGTTATATTGGTATGGTTGATGGGGTGTTGTATTTTGTTGTGCTGAAAGAAGTGAGCTATCATGTCCCATAGAGCCGTTCCAATGGTTGAGGCTAGTTCTTTATATAATTTTCCTGTAAAACCATCTGGGCCTGGTGCCTGCTCAGACCCAATAACATGAAGTTCTAAATCAAACTCTTCGCGTGTAACCTCCATAGTTAAACTCTCACATTGATTATGTGTCAGTCTAGACTAGAATCCTTCGAACAGTGCCTCATCTATACAGGTTCTAGGAGCCTTGTATTTATTATCAAAGTAGTTCACAATTAGATCAGACAATTCAAGATCATTTTGAGTCCAAGTACCTTGAGGTGTCAAAAGATGATGGATGTGGTTGAATCTTCTATGAATGGAGGCTTGGGTATGGAAGTATGTTGTGTTGAGGTCTCCTTGCTGCAACCATCTAGTTCTTGATCTTTGTTTCCAGTAAGCTTCTAGGCAGTGTGCAAACACAAGTTGTGTGTTTCTTGCTTCTTGCTCCTTTTGAAGCCACATAATTAATTGATCTCCTGTTAAAGTTGTGCATTATAGTTGAGCATGATGGACTATTTCCTCTGCAACCTTAACTAGAGAAGGTAGATGTCCAAATGTGGCTTTTGCCCATTGTTGAAGACTTGAAGCAGTGGTTTGGAGTTTGCTGAGCAGGTTTAATGGGGGAGATGGGTGTTGAGTTTGGCACCATGCAATCTATACAATACCTTTGAAGTGTGGATGTAGGAACCAAAGATGTTCAATCCTGAATGAAGCTTTTCGGCCTATGTTCATTACTTCTTTCATCAGCATCAAAGGCGTATGATCAGAGGCGATACGTGGTAGATGTTTTATTACAGCATTTGGATGATGCTGGAGCCAAAACTGGTTGCACATTCCTCGATCTAATCTTTCGGCTATGAAATCTTCTCCTAGTTTTTTATTGGTCCATGTGAATGGGTCTCCTTGGTATCCAAGATCGATAAGGCCATTGATGTTGATCATGTTGACAAAATGACGAGTTTGAGTAGAGCTAACAGGGTTGCCACCTTTCTTTTCATCTTGACATGTAATGTCGTTGCAGTCTCCCATTAATAGCCAAGGTAAGGTAGGAGTTGGTATGTTGGAGGACAGATTGCTCCAGAATTCTTTTCGAGCAGGTTGGTGTGGTGGAGCATAAATCCCAGTAAATATCCAAGGTTGGGTAGTAAAGTCAGACTCAATATAAGCATGAATGATGTTTTGATTGGCTACTAAAATTTGGATTTTAAGATGGACTTTCCACATCAAACATAGGCCTCCTTGCCGTCCATTACAAGGCATAACAAAACATTCATCAAAACCAAAAGAAGAACATAGAGTATTCATAGTGGATCCAGTAGCTAGGGTTTCAGCTAAAAACAACAAAGATGGATGATATGTACGTGTATACTCACGTACTTTTTGAACTGTCATGGTGTTGTTTATCCCTTGACAGTTTCATGCTAACGTATTCATGATGATTGCGAGTGTTGGCTTGACCCAACATCTCGCTTTCCTTTAGTTGCAGCTGTTGCATCAGCATCAATCTCATTGTCGACAGAAAGTTTCCATGCAGGTTTGGTTTGCAGAGGTTTGGTTGTGTTGGGAGGTTTGGGATGGTTTGTAGGGACGAACTGTGTTATCAGGGTGGAGAAATATTGTTGATCTTGGCTTACGATTTCTTGTTGTTGGGACCTCATATTGCATTTCTCTGTTAGGGTTGGATTTGGTGAGAGAGGCTACTGAGGCGAATTTCCTGACTTTTGGTAGTGGTGGTGAGGCTGCAAAATCAGGGGTTGGAGGAATGTTTAGGTGGTGTGGCACACTCTTCCTTTGTTGTTTTTCTTTTCTTTTGTAGGTGTGTAAAGGTGTTGAAGGTATTGGTGTAGGAGCAGGTGAAGGAACTGGAGGAGGGGATATGAAATGGTTGTGAGTGACTGTCACATGCGGTTCTCCATCTTTTGTGGTCACAACGATATTGAACTGAGTATTTTTATCCTGCAAAAAAGATTCAAGTACGGTGATATATCGTTGGTTAAAAAAATGGGTTAACGAGTTGGGCTTGTTGGCTGAAGTCGAAGTGCTATGCATGGATTGAGTCTGGCTAGCTGCTGGTTCAGTATATGTTGTTGTTGCTTGCTGAGATGTTGCTGGTATTGCTGTATGAGGTTGCTTGGGTTGAAGTATCCTAGCACGTCCTGCATATGGTAACACAGCTGCAGAGAAAGGAATTGTTGCTGGGTCCCTAAAAAGAGATCGAATATGAAAGTTGTTACCCATTCCTTGATTTCGGTTGACAGTTGGTGCTTTTTCAGACATGGCATTCTTTGGAACTTGCAGAAGATCATTGTTGTTACCCTGCTCCGCCGTTGTCTTTTCAGGTGCGTGTACTGAATGAGCCGTATTAGAAGCATTGTTGTCAGTGGAAGATTCCTTTGGAAGCCTGTTTTGAGGAACAGGGGTCCACATCATTCCTAGATTTTGCATTATTGATGAGAGTCTAGTTGGAATCGGTTTATACATAGTTGCTCTTGGTGGTGAGTTTCGTTCTCCCGACTCAGTATGTTCCGATTCAAGACTCACCACCTTATCTTTACTAGTTCTAGATGCTTCTGCATGATCAGTCTGTACTAGTAGTTGGTGTTGGCATTAGGATGAACTCGCTTCATGTGTTGTCATCGGACGCTGAAAGGATATAGTAGCCGGCAGACGAATCGGGGTGAAACTAATCTAGTTTGGTCTAGGTCTAATAGCTCTCATTTTCCCATTCAGTTTATGGTAGGGGAAGTCTGGGAATCTGTGATCTTGCAACGCATGTTCATAACTAGGGAAGTTAACACAGTCTTTAGCTACATGCCCTAGAAATCCACAGCGATAATAAATAGTAGGGAGATACTCATAAGCATATTGGACCCAAGTTAGTCCCCTAATGTTAAGCATGATTCCAGGCATAAAAGGTTTGGATAAATCCATTTCTACCTTAGCACGGATAGGTTTTTCACTTAAATCTACCTCAAGCACATTACCAGTTATCATTAGAAGTTGTTCGACAACAGTTTTATCCTCAAAAAACTCTGGTAAGTAAAGAAGTTGAATCCAGAAGACTACTTTCTTAAAACATTCATTAGGGTTTCGTAGATACTTACCATATTCTTCGAACAACATCACCATATTATCGATAATCCAAGGTGTATGAGCTTGTATGATCCTCTTGTCGCTTTCATGGTGCATGATCACTTTATATTCTTGTGCTCTTGGTTCTGACTGAATATGTTCAAAGGATAGAGGGTTCTAGCGGTTTTTGATAGCAGCTATCAGTGTTGGGTATGGTGGGTTAGCAGCTAGGACATGCAAGGCCAAGCATTTGTTTTGGTGAGCATGCATCAGATCTTGCATTCTTTCTGTTAAAAGAAAAACTTGGGATTCCTGATTGATTTTGTTGATGGGTTCTTGATTAGAAAGGTTGTTGTTGTTTTGTTGTTGAAAAGTTGTAGGCTTTTGTTTTTGATTCTTCAAATGAGTAGAACTTTCTACTTTGATTTTACACGGTGTTGGGGTAACCTTTTCTTTCGCTTTCTCTTTTGGTTCTTGATTGTGAAAGCTTGAAGTAGCAGAAAGGTAAGAAGAAGATTGTTTAGATGATACCGAGGTTGGCTTTTGATTAAACAACTCATTTACATCTCTATTAGAATTCGAGCTTGCAGCAGGCAAATCATTAGTTGCATCTTTTAGTAATGTTGTTTTAGGATTTCGTAAAAGTGAAACAGGCGTGGGATTTTTCTTTTTTGTTGTTTCCATAGGATTGGTGGAATTAAGTTTCCATGCATTTGTTGTTGGATTCGGTTGATCTTCATTCATTGGTTACCGAATAAGGTGTTGAAGAGAAGGTGTTTAGAAAATTAACTAGATGGGTATGAAACCTGCATAATCCAATTTTCGATGTGGTGGTGATTCTTGCAACATGTGTCCTAATAACATATGACGAACTACGATTGGTAGTCTTCTTGATTAGGTTGAAGCAAAAATAAACGCAGCACAAACGATTTGCGATTCAATGAATTCCATAAAGTCTTGTTAATTTCTTGGAAACACTATTTCAGAGAGGAGAGAGCAGTCAAGTTGATGAATAATACACTAAATCATCAATAAAAAAAATATAAATTAGTTTTCTTCCTAAAAATGTTGCTTTAATTCTTGTTCTGATCTTTCTACCAATCTTTCTGGTCTTGATCCTTTAATTCGTGAGATCAAGAGTTAAGACTCAAGACGTAGAGAAGAAATGATAAAAGGAAGATTTCGAAATGTATTTTTTTGACAAGAATTTCAAAATATTTGCTCATATACAAAAAGAAAAAAAAAATAAAATTAAAAAAAAAAACATTATATGGTGACATCACATCTGCAAGATCCGACGGTATTAGGGCTGCTAGATCAAAGATGATCTAGCAGTGCGAGGTCAAAATCTTTTCCGTTTTCGTAGCGTTTACCACTTCTCATTTTATTAACGAGAAATACATCAAAACAAACAAAACATGGAGATGATCGCTTATCAGTTTCCTAATAGTCTGCATCTGCAAGTTTTAATTTATTCTTATCTTGATTTGGAGGTATTTTCTCTTCTAGTTTGATTTTTTTTCTTCTTAGTTTCAATTATGCAATAAATTCTATTATGAAATTAAACAAGTAATATTTTGATTTGGCATGTTAGAGTAAATCACTCTACAACTAAAGTTTTTTTTGCGGGTGAGAGTTAATCACTTCATAATTTAAGGTTTTATTAGGATTTTGTTTAATTATATTTTGTTTTAGTAATCATTTATTTTAGATAAACAAAACACTGTAGATTAATTGACATTCTTTATATTTATGATTTTGGAGTGGGTGATCATAAAAGAACCATGAGGCAATTAATTTGATGACCTTTAGTTACTATATGAGTTTTTTTTGGTTCTGATGCCACTAAAAGAAATATGTAGTGTGATATCTATAAGTTTTTTTGGTTCTCTTTTATTAAATTTGGTTGCTTTGATGAGTGTACCTCTTAGTTGCATGTTCTACGCAGTCGGGAAATGTCTGGAACATGTTAGCAGGGGACGGTTATCTCTACGTATGTGGTGATGGTAAGGGAATGGCGAGAGATGTCCATTGCACGTTGCGTACCGTTGCCCATGAACAAGTACTAGATTATAATTAATGAGAAAAAGCCACGAGAAATATGTAGTGTGACATCTACTTAAGCATTAGTTTAACATGGATTTTGTTTTCAAGGACGGAGGGCCTCACGGAATCATCCGTGGGGTCGCACGGACGCTCCATTTTTAAGCAGTGTCCGCATCCGACTCGCGTCGGACACGGGACGTGCGTGGGACTCTGACACGACGCGTGTCCGACGAACGAATTTGCGCGTCCTGCGCGTGTCTGGTTTGGACGCACCAATAACTCGGGTTTGGCAGTTTTTTTTCTTCTTTCATTTTCAGTTAAACTCTTTCCTTTATTTTTACTATTATTAACTAAATGAAGAAAGACAAACATTTAGATCAATTATATAGGTCTTTATTAGGGTTTTGTTATTGGAAATGACATCACATATACCCTTAGTTGGGCATGTGTTAATCTACGAATGCATTTTGATTGTGCCATGTGTTCAATAGTGATTGATTGTTTGACCTTCGGCATGTATAAACAAACTATATCTTTTTTTTCTTTTGAAATTTATACACATGTAGCATCATTTTCTAATTTTTTGGCTCGAAACACCTGACTTTGTTGTATAAATACATGATTTTATATATAAATAATATATAAATATAATATGTATATATGTGTCCGCGTCCTAGTTTTTTGAGAATTTTATATTGTCCGCGTCGTGTCGTGTCCGCATCTGTGCAACCCAATCCATGGCCGAGGCTGCAGTAAAGAAATTCCAGGTTGAAGGACGATATCTAAGGCCAAGCACTATGGTACCCTCTTTCCTTCCCTATTCCTCATTTGTAGGGAAAAATCTGTTTCGCCAACTACTATGGTATTCCATATCCCTACTTGTGTAGGGATATTTTTTCCCTACTTAGCAAATTGGATCAGATCTGATCCAGGTAGTAGGGAAGGGAAATGACAAATTTCTACTTTACGAAAATTGAGTATCCGTTTGACAGTTGAAACGGATACTCAGTTTCCGTGACATTTTACACGGTAACCGAATTTCCGTTTACGTAAAATTTTTTGTTTGACCTTTTTTCTTTTACACCTCTCTAACACCCGATCCTAACCATCCATCATCCATAACGGTTCTATCTTCTCCACCGTCGGATCCTAACGGTCATTTTTTTCAAAATCCTCTACAAATACAACTCCAATTCTCTATTCAAATCACCCCAAATCAATTGATTTCTTATTTCTCTTCTTCTTACTATACTTCTTAGATTTTTATCTGTATCTTCTACTACTCAAGTTCTTATATTTTAGTTTGATTCAAAATGGTTAATAATTTTGTGCAATGGGAAGAGATTGATCTTACTGCTGCATATATTTATGTGAGTTGTGATGAAATTGTAGGTGCGAAACAAAAAACATCTTTATTTTGGATATGTATTCACCAAAATTTTACCCAACGCAACGGCAATCCTAATGGAAGAGATTGGGGTGCCTTAAAAACAAAGATGAAAGCAATCAAAAAAGATGTCAGAGAATTCGTTGCCATTCTTAACATTATATATCAGCAAACCAAGAGCGGTGCGTCACACGAAGATTTGGCAAGTTCTATCAATTTTTTTTTTAAGTTTTTCCATATATTTGGTGATAACAGTAATAAACTAAAATTTTCTTACATAATATTTCAGACAAAAGAAGGTAGGGAGCAAAATGTTCAGAGAAAAGGTTTCTGGATTTAATTATGAACTCACTGTTGCCCAAAATAGTGAGTTGTTTGATAATCATCATAACTTTGTACCAGTCGAAGATGGTACATAAGTTCTGTCTAACGGAGAGACTCGTTGGAATTACAAGTATAATGCTCGTCCTATAGGAACAAAAAAAGGCCAAAATGGAAGTTAGACAGAAGAAGGATCGCGAGCAAGGTATATTTAGAGAAGATGATGTGGGAACATCTTCGGTTAAGATGGAAGAAGATAATATCTATCAACATAGTGCAAATATTTTGGAGTATTTTAAGGAAACACGATCAATGAAGGAAGAAATGAAATCGGAACAAGAATCCCAATACCGAACAATTTGGACGTCTACTCAACAACCGAGTTATCAAATGGAAGAACAACTCAATTTGCAAAAGCTCCAACAACAAACTTATCAAATGCATCAACAACAAATGCGTTGTTATCAAGTAATGCAATAATACCTATGGACCTTAGTAAGTTAGCTCCAAACGACTTTTTTTTTATATTATCGACGCATGCAAAAGGATATTTTGAAGAGGATGAATATAATCAGCGTTGAAGATTCAGAAGATGATGATGTAATCCATCTCTAATTGTTTTCTCTATTATTGAGTTTAGTTTTTTAATTTCTAGTCTAGGTTTAAACTAAAAATATTGTCCTAAATTTCTAGTTAGTATAGTTGTTAACTTAATTAAAAGTGTTGTCTAAATTAATTTAGTTGTCGTTTGAATTAATGGAGGTTTGAATTTCAAGTAACCAACGGTTCAATTTTTAAATTAATATTTTTAAATAATAGAGTCGTTACATTTTTTTTTGTCTATATAAAGACTTTGTATTCATTATCTACAAAACACAAAAAACAATCCTACTTATATTTCTCCATTCCTTCTATAAATCTAACCATGCCTCCACCAAAACCACCGTACACACTAATGGAGGATAGCGATTTGATACGTAGTCTTTGTAGAGTTATGAGGATTCGTCAAACAACCTTAGTAGAAACTGTGAATCGTTTTTGGACACATATATGGGGAATGTTCGTATTGCGTTTTAACGGTAATAATAATAGTAGAATGTATCCGAGTTTATGAGGACGAGCACAGACAATTATAAACAATTGCAAGTCATTCAGGAGGTGTTTACAAAATAACAATAACGACGGAGAGGCCGCGATGAATGAATTTATCCAAATAAGAGGGTATCCGTTCATCCATTTCGAGGCTAATGAAATATTTGGTATTGAGATCCCTGCAGTTAGTACGATTCAATATTTGTTATATTAAAGTGTTTATCACCCGTGTGGTGTTGTGGTTTAATGTAATACTAGCAATTTTTTAATAAAAGTTTGTATTAAACCATTGTTCATTAATAACTAAAAATTGAAATTACAACTGATCATTCGATTAAAGCGTGTAATGCCCTGCCCAAACATCTTAACGTCATGGACGATAGGTCTAAACACATTACATGTTATTATATTTTCCGGTGCGAGATTCAACTATCAATGATTCTTCGAAATGATAAAACGGCTCTCCTCTCCATTTGGTATATGCATCATGTGCTGCGAACTTGTCCCCTCTGTGTCTGGCGAGAAAATCATTGTACTTGAGTCATAATTTCCTAACATGAATCGTTCTTGAACAAACGTGGGATGGTTCATAATTATAGTGTGGTTGCTTGGACATATTGCACGTCTGTTTAACGAAAGGACCCCAACCAACTTGAATCAAAAATATACTCTTATGTTATTGATTTTCGGGAAGATCCTTCGCAATGTAATAATTTCTAACCCATTCGGTCTCTTCCTCAACATCCTTTAACCTTTCCCTCAGTTGGAACTGTTCTTGACCTCATTTTTTTTCCTTGAGTTTCTCTTCATATTTTGTCGTAGCCGATGACGATGATATGGTTTCTTTTGTAGTTTTTTTTTCGCTTAACACTTCATCCATCACATTAATATATTTGGTAGGTGATGAAGACGTAGTTGCGTTTGTAGCTGCTTGTCCGCTTCTTTTGTATATCTCTTATTCTATTGCAGCAATTGATTTGGTTGTTCGCTTGCATCTTCTAAGAATCTCTTCGATTGAATTGGTAGTTGATGATGAAGTTTCCATTGAATCGTTGTTTAACTTTGATTTTCACCTCAAAGATTTCTGTGGTACACATCATTGGGTTATCTTCCTTATATAGGAAAAAATCCAACCTCTATGTTGCACTCAACGGCTATTTTCTTAGAACTCGTGCCCAACGACTATATTTCTTAGAACTCGCGCCCAACGACTTTATTTCTTAGAACTCGCGCCCAACGTCTATATATTTTTCCTATAAAAATAGACTAATGGAAAACATTTTGTCTAACCAACAAAAAACTCAAATCATTCTCAAATATAAACCTCAATCATGTATTCTAACAGTTCGACTAGAAATGGAAAACAAATAGTATGTGTAAAACCAAAAGAGGTTTGTCCATGTTGTTTCATGGATAACCATAGTCTGCTTCAATGCCCATAGCTATATACAAAATTTCCACAACGAGGTTGCATCGGCACTAGGAAGGTAAAGGAGTCCTTACCAGAGAAGATAAGGTATTTGGAATGTGAGTACGCTAACTATCCTGAGAAGCACAATGTTTGGAGGATGCAATGAAAGATGCAATCAAACAAGAAAAAGTTGACGAGCTCTGCAAGAACTTCAAACTTAAAGGAAAGGTGGAGTTTGAATGCACAAAGGGGATTCCGTGTGGAACTCACGGTTGTAATTTCTTTATGGAAATGCACCGGTCTATAGCAAAGAAAACATATGGAAAACGTTACTGGAAATGCCCTGAATGTCAAACGGTGGAATGAGCTGAATAGGTGTTTTTATGTTTTAGTTTAATCAAGAGTTTGAATATGAATTGATGTAATGTGATTTTTAATAATTAGTTTGTGTTGTTGTTCTTATTTTAAGAGTTTAAATTTGATGAACATGATGTAATGTGCTTTTACAATAATTGGTATTAGTTATTTTCATTTTGTTATGATTAACGATTACACTGAGCACGTGCAACAAGCATTTAAACCAATAGGCGACCCTATTGGACGAGTTGTGTCTCGTGAGGGTTTACAAAGAGATATACCCACAAAACATATCATTATCTAACTTATTTACTCTTCATCTGAATCTTCAGAGGATGAATCTTCAATTGGTTCTGGTTTATATTCTGGGATGTTGTTTTTCAACATCAAGTAGCAGTTAAAAAATCTAAAATCTTTTCCAAGTTTTTTTTTATTAGTTCCAAAAGCCGCCGCCTCCTACAACAAAATAAAATAATATCAATTTACAAATAAATATTCAACAATTCACTACACATACACATACTTGGTAATCGGTAAGTGGCTTACGATTTCCGAAGGTACTGGAGCCATCCATAGGTATAATGTTCTTTGTTACCAATACATATTCTTTCACATCAGAAGTGATAATGTTTAATCTTGTTTTTAGATAACTAATGGTTCGTTCATTCGGATTCCCGGTATGTACAATAAACCTTTGCAGCAACTCCTCCCAAATGTTTGTGTTATTTGGTTGTATATCTTCTTCTTCATTCTCTAGAATAACTTCGATCCATGAACTAACAATAACTTCGTCTTCAGCCGGATCATAACCCACCATAATTAAGAAAGAAAGGTGTTGTTTTGTAAATAATAATTTGGACAACAAAAGTGTCTATTTTTTAGATGGAGAATAAACTTGGTCGAACTAATGTGTTCATTAGTAAAGCATATGTGATCCATTTATACATGGTAAGTATATATATCCATATAATGTACAAAGAGATTGGACGGATAAGTATACATATCCATATATTGTACAAGGAGATTTCATTGATTTCACTTGTAAGTATACATATCCATATACTGTACAAAGAGATTGCACTGATAAGTATACATATCCATATACTGTACATGGAAATTTCACTTATAAGTATGCATATCCATATATTGTTCATAAACAATCTACTATTAGACTAAAATAAGCAACTATCATAATTGTAAAACACATGGCCATCAAATCATAATGTATTCACTGTCATACATAATTGAAACCAAAAATATATTAAAGTCCCTCCTACATATCCCTGTAGCATTCGAACTTTTAAACACAAAAATGAAAGGGTTGGCATTCATCCTCTGTGTCATCATCGTCATCATCTCCATCATGTTCATATTCGTCTTCTACATGTCCGTCTCCATAAACATGTTCACCTGCATGTTCAAAGTCGTCTGGCATTTGGTCATTGTAATCTCCATAATAATCAAATGCACCATCCTCGTTTTGACAAGGAACAACTTCTTCTTCTAAGTCTGTATCATAATATCCATCTGATGATTGAAGTACCACGTATTCCATATCTGAACCCTCCAAACTAGACAAGTCCGCTGCATGGCCTCCTCTACCAGGACACGCGACAATGTGCTTGACAAGATCCGTTCTTAGTTGTAGGTGCATTTATAGGTTTTTGAGAGATGACATAAAAACACGACCATTATTGGTAGGTTCCGGAATCGGAACAGGAACAACTCTTCCCCAATCCGTATCCCGACGTTCATGCTCAATAATCATGTTGTGTAAAATAAGACAACATTTCATAATTAGGTTCAAGTCATATTGTTGCCAATACTTACACGGTGATCCGATAATTCTGAAATTACCTTGAAGCACTCCAAAAGCACGCTCGACATCCTTTCTTTTAGCCATTTGATACTTGTTGAATCTCACATAGTTGGGAATGTCCAATGTCTGACTGAAATCTTGTACAATTGTATTAACCTTTGGATAGATACCATCGACTAAGAAATAACCCATATTGTATTGGTAACCGTTGATGACATAATTGCATGGAGGTGCTACACCCTTTATCATGTTATCAAAAAGGGGTGAGTGTGCCAACACATTCAAATCGTTGTTTGCCAGGCATTCCAAAAAAAGCATGCCAAAACCACAAATCGTATGATGCCACCGCCTCTAATACCATACTACTATGTTTCTCTTTACCCCGGTAAGTTCCTTGCCAAGCTATCAGACAATTCTTCCATGACCATTGCATACAATCAATACTACCAAGCATTCCAGGAAATCCTCATTCCGCATTCTCAGCTAGAAACCTCTGAACATCTTCAGGAGTGGGTTCACGCAAATATCTTTCTCCAAAAGTCATGCAAATGGTGTGTCAAAATATTTTTAGATGATAATATATTGTAGTGGCACCCATACGAGTGTAATCATCAACACTATCAGCTGCCGTACTTTTGCATAAACATTTCATCACGACAACTAATTTCATATGCGGAGAATGCCCCATAGTACTGGTTGCATCCGGACGTTGATGCCATTCTGGATCCATTTCAAGCAATTTTCCTAACAATTTTTCAAATAATTCTTCCCTCATGCCTAGACGTTGTTTGAATTGTAGGTATAACCAGTTCCAGGTGTAAAATAATCATTCATCATTTTTGCATCGTGCCACACTCGATCACGCGTTATTACACTACGTAGTTGTACCTCCCTAGGTACCGGTTGTCGAATAATACGCAACCGTTCATCCAAACAAAGTTGTGTAAACATTAGCAAAGCTTTCTCTTCTTCATCACTAGAAGTATCCAAATATATTCCATATTTAACTCTCACATAAGCACGCATTAGATTCATTATGTACCTTTGTAAACAACAAACATAGTATCAATTTGTCTATACCATACATAAATACAAGTCAATCAATGTTATACATTGATAAAATAGTACTTTACAAACATTTCGTTCAACATAAATCAAGACACGCAACAGTAATAATCATGGATTTTTCACTAAATCTATGTTTTAATTATATTATTGATTTATTGAATTACATACTACATACCTAACCAATCTAATATCAACAATTTCATCAAAATCAAAATCAAATTAATTTTAAACCCTACAATTAGAATCACTCACCTTTGATGATTTTATTGATGGAATTCAAATTGAAGAATGGATATGTTTCACCTTGGAGTAACGATCAAACCCTTTTAATTTAAGTCAACAAATCGCAATGAATCAATATGAAAATCAAAAGGGGATAAAAGGCGTTTGAAAGGATTTTTAGAGGAGGAAAAAATAGAGAAGAAGAAGAAATGGGAAATCCGAGTGGTTTCTGTAAACTGGTGCCTATAAAACGAATCAAGTCAACGAGTTGACTGAAACGAAAACTGAGCTTCCGTTTTGCACAATTTACACGAAAACGTCATGTAGGGAAGGGATAAAAGGTCACCATAGTGAGACTCCCTTGTGACCCATATCCCTTCCCTACATTTGAGGGATAGGAAGGGATGCCCTGCACCATAGTGCTTGGCCTAACAGAAGTCTGGTGATCGAATGTAACATGCCAAGTTTATTTTCTTGGCTGGTCTTCCTTTTCCGAAAATCTCAAGCACTTCCAGACATCCCTCTAATCTTCCTCCAGAGGTTCCAAATCAGTGCAAGTCTCTTCTATTGAGTTTTTGCAGGAAGAACTGCTGTAGCACAAACGCAGCAACGACAACGTAAGCGACTGCAGCTAGAGATGGTGAACATTTAATTCTTAGGTATGGGTACTTATTGCTAATAGTTTAGATCAAAATCTAAGTCAAACTTAAACAACAAACCCAGTAATTAAATATTAGTTCTCATTAGATATATAACCTTAAGTAATATGATTTTATTTGATTTGATTTACGGATTGAGTACACAAATTTTAGTGGGTGCAGTAGCCAACCAGATGAAGTTTTGCTTTCCGTTGCCAAAACATAGAGTGCGTGCTGACCCAAGGGTGAAGGGAATAAAAATGAGTATGTGATATATGATTTGCATTGCTACATGTATTAACCTGTAACTTTGTGATTCAGGATTGCATACTTCTGATCTACCACAGGCCTAAAGATACATATCAGGAAGAGAAGGATCAGTCCTAATTGAATTGTGTTAGTGTTTCTATGTCTAATTTGCGATGCTGAATGAGGCATATGTGATTAGAGATGTAAATACTAACCCAATTTCAGTTGGAAATAACGAAACAAATACACGTGACCGTCACTGTGTTTTACGGTTTATTTGTTTATTCATTGTATTTTCTAACCGCTAAGTTTACTTACATCTTATTTATCTTTGGTTAAAGGAATTCTGATTATATTAGTGATCAACTTTAAATGCAATTTTATGGTTTTTGTTCGAGGTCTGTTGAATGGGCATGGTATGACTTGATGGTGATGCTGATGTGGAAGCTGTTTATGCTGTTAACAATCTACTAAGCCTACTTGGTTGTATGTGGCTATTTTGTTGTTATCATGGATATCTAGAGCTATTTAAGAATTTGTTGCCTACACTTTTAAAAATTGCAGAGATTAATGAAATGGTTACTTGAAGGTCCTACAAAATAAACCAATATATAATCTCCTATTTTACTTACCTTCTCAAACTCTTGTTTTGGGAAATACAGTGACAGGAGATGATGCAAACTTGGTCAAGAAAGCTAACAAGTTTTTGGTTCTCTGTATGATTTTTTTGTTTTTCTGTTTCATATGATTGAAACATTCCCATAATGGAAGATGTAGTATGCTGACTGGACATATGTATGGAATTTTATACTTGCTCCATGCTTAATTTTACTTGCTCTTTGTTTCTTCTTTGTTGACTAGGTCCAACGGTTGTAGTTGGTAGGCATACAAAAAAGCAATGAGAGAAGTATGATGCAAGTATTATGCTCGGTGCGAATTGGAGCTTAGGTACAAACCGTATAATTTGAAAAATCCCCTTTGTCTTGCTCCTCCATGTAATTCTATGAATATTGGTACTGTTGTGGACTGCACTGCAGTAAATTGAACTCAACGATCAATAATCTTCAAATTTGAGTAATAGTTAATTCTAAAACCATAAGAGATCACTGAAATTTATATAATAAGGTAAATTTTGGTTACCGAAATTTGTGGCTTTTGTTTTTTCTTCAGTATCCTTTTCTTTAAAAACTGGATTTTGATATCAACTGCTTAGATTTTTGCCTGAATGGAAGATTTTGTTTGAAAATGGATTCAAATAGAGGATGAATTAAACATACATAGATTGTTGTACTCCCAACTTTCAACGCTCGAATAGATTTTTTTTAGACAATTATTTCTACCCTCCCAATATCAATTGCCGATTATGCGAAATAATGCCTTCAGGATACAATGAAAGCCCTATAACAGAGAAATTGGATTCAAGGTTTGTACCCCTTGAGCCAATCAAGAACACACGAGAAAGATTAAATTGGATTCAAGGTTTGTACCCCTTGACCCAATCAAGAACACACAAGAAAGATTTCTGATGCTTTAAATGTTGAGTTAATTGCGAAGAATATTGAAAATATCCAACAGATATCCAACAATATTGAAAATATCCAACAGATTTTAGTAACCCCTCGATAAGAGCAAACAATATTGAAAATATCCAACAGATTTTAGTAACCCAAGCTGCTTTGCTTAATCTTTCAGAAATTGTCATTATTCAAACCGAAGCTTAGGACGTAATGTTTAACTTCAGCAAAAAAGGAATATTTTTAATTTCAGTTCTCATTATCTCGACCGCTTTGCTATGACTTGGCTGATAGTTACTTGGCACTGTAGCAATACAAGTTGTATAATGTCATGGTGGATGTCGATTGCGGTAATCAGGCAATTTCCAGATGACTATTTTGTAACGAACTACACATGTTTCAATAGTGTAATTAATGGTCTATGAGCCCGTGCAAAGCACGGCCCCGTAACTAGTTGTATTATTGGCCGACTGTTAAGGAGCCTGTCTGTATGGTCACTTAAAACTGCATTTGTCTGTCACGTTTTTTGGACAAAAAAATAAAATTGGTTTTAATTTCATGAAATTAAGGTTCATGATGAGATAATCAATCAAATCGTTCAGGAAATTCTTTCAAATATAATCAAATAAACATATTATCAGTTCAAAGTTCATCTAATTATCCACTAAATCGATCAGATGATTCGGACTGCAAACTAATTGCAGTAGCAGAAAAACGGGCAAGGAAGATGAACTATTCGAATACGGACTTACTGGTCTGATCCGATTATTCGACCCACATTTTAAAAAAAGTGAACATAAAAGCTCTCGGATACGGTATCCATTGGTCCGACCCGGTTAAAAATCATACTCCACCCACATTTATGCCCATATATTATGCTAAATGACGTGAATACCCTTCGTATAAATCAGCTTGCTTAGTCAATTCCTGTAAATTTACAACAAATAAAGGGTAAATTAGAACGTACCCCAGATTTTTATTTCCTTCCCTCAAATGAAATTCCTTAACCATTCCATTACTGTAAAATAAAAAAATGATATTGATATTTACGTAATAAGAAAATTTTTTTGAATCAAATTCTATTAATCACAATAACATGAATTGAAATACAGATTTATAGAGAAGCTCCGATTTTTGGGGTTAAGAAGATATACATCTTTTCTGATTCTTCTCCTCAGACAAATTACTTTCTTCTCATCAACAAAGCTCTCAATTCCATTATGATCCACTTACTCCTGCCACTACTGTAAAACCTTGTTAAGTTTCCAACCCTTTCATTAGCAATCTTCGATAAGGTTTTTAAGTAGTCAAATCATAAATAAAAGAAGACGTCTGAAAAAGAAAAAGAATAAAGCCGATAGCAATAAACTTGGTGCCTGGGTGTTTCAAAGTAGATTTGATTTCGTTGGGCTTAAAATTCCACTAATGGAGGCTTTATAGATCATAGAGTTGAGAATGGAGTAATAAGGTTTATCAGAGGAAATAGATAGAGAGAGGCGTAAAACTGAGCAGATAAAAAGAGGCGAGAAAAACAATGTTTTTGCATGAAAGGGAGAGGAGACGCGTATCACATTTAGATTTTAGACACATTTTGCGCTAGATGGAGCCATCCATGGACTTCTGATTCTAACACGTGTACTTATAATACTAATCCACACCTGTTTAGTGGAATAACAACTTTTGCTACACATTGCCAAGTCCCAAGACTACACAGGAAGCTACTCTTAACTACACAAACATTAGACACAGACTAGCGTCACTAACCCATTCATGATTTGGTAGTAAGTCTCGCCTTATCGGATTAGTATTTTTCTATAAGCGTAAAAACAGTACATTTTTTTTATTTTTTTTTGGTACGAAATGTGTGAAATGGAAATAAGTGTTTTGTCGGCCCCCACTGCTGCAGCAGTTATAAGTTATATTAATTCACTCACCTGGGGCAGTAGTGACTAGTGAGAGATGGAACGGGGTGTTTACCCACACGGCCATACCAAAAGCAAACACCAGCAGCCGAAAGTCTGATCGAGCACCACCACCTTCTTTCTTCTTCCGGTACTGCCTACTAAAAGATGTTATGAAATTGGTCATTGTCTTTCCACAAATTATTGATTTCAAGGTTGGTGAGCTTATTATCCATTTCAATAGGTGTTTTATATCTATACTTGTTGGGTTTCTTTTACTTTTCTCAAATTACAAACCGTAGCTGAAAATTTTATGTTATTGAGTATGTGTTAGCAACTGATTTGAACCTATTAAGCTCGGTCACTCAAGTACTGATTCCATCTAGGTTTTGCTGTGCTTGTGGTGGTAACAGAATTACATTTTAGAGTTATTTGTGTGTGTTTAACAGTCGGCCTTCTATGTGATGAGAAAGTGTAGTCCTGTCAGACACAAATTGTGTCACACAAAATTGAGTTTAAAAATAAAAAATGTTTCTCGAAATTGATAGATTCATGATCGTTTTCCTTCGATTTTTTGGCAGAAGACAGCTCTTAATCATTGTATATCTCTTAAATTGAAAGAAATCTCGACAATAATCACCCATTATGGAAGAATTTCCAGATTGAAATTTCAATCAAAAAATATCTTTTTTTTTTTTTTTTTTTGGCCTTTGATTGATTTTGTATCGTTTCTCTTCAAATTCATTCCGCCGGATGGTTGATTATCGTTATAGTTCATATGGGTTGAGATGTTTTTCGAGAAATATGATCAATACTTGAAGATTTTTATGTCTGAAATTTAACCAAGAAGTACGGGTCACTATCGGGTTAATAAAGTTTTCTTAAAATTGTTTCCGGTCAATTTTTTTTCGAAATTTCTATTGGTCGGCCGCCCACTGCTGCAGTAATAGTCTAGTTATTAATTTTTTACTGCTGCCAATGTTTTGAGAATTCGAAGATATCACTGTGTTGTCTATGATTTATGAATAAAACATTTATGTATTCAAGTGTCTCTGACCATTGATTCAGTCTGGGTTTTATTTGTGCAATTTGGTTGGTTTCTACTTTAACTGATTTTGTGTGGATCATGTTTTTGCT
Organism: Papaver atlanticum; assembly: GCA_023531105.1. NCBI lineage: Eukaryota > Viridiplantae > Streptophyta > Magnoliopsida > Ranunculales > Papaveraceae > Papaver > Papaver atlanticum. The sequence goes on along the minus strand of JAJJMB010008429.1, from coordinate 1,083,024 downwards.
TCATTGAGTATTGTTGTTGTCCTGTTGGGATGATTAAGCTTAAGTTGTTCTCCAACTATGGGATTATGTGGTGTATTGGTGCTTTCAATGAATTTTCTAAATGAACATTGTTAAGAAGACATTTTTAAGAATCCATATTTTTGCTTTTGAGTTTCAGTCAGTGTATTGCTCTTTTTCCAAATGATTCTTTACTGATGATTCAAACCATTTTCTCAATATCCGTCCTAGCATGTGCTTGTGGTTAGTTTCTATAGAGGATTAAAAAAAAAAAACTACTACAAAAGCAAAAATTGCACTCCAAAGTTGTGTAGAGGAGTACTTCGTAAAGGCTCAGCTATAACAAATTGGATTTCTATTTAGGAGCCTAGGTTTATTTGAAACTTGCTGAGTGGAGCTACAGAATTCTCTACTTCTATTGGCAGTTGTTTGGTTGACATTCTATACATTTTTTATGCACAGGTAAGTTTCTGGGGAAGATTTCAACAACAAGAAAGTCAAAAACGTTTTTCACATAGTGCTGGAAAGAAATATGCAACTGCATCCTCGCCATTTCGGCCCAAATCTACGTGATAAGTTGGTCGCAAAGCTCATGAAAGACGTGGAAGGCACTTGCAGGTTTTCTTCTCATCATAGTATTGACTCACATAAACATTCACTCACACACAAAACCTAATTTGTTCTCTCCTATTTGCAGTGGCCGTCACGGGTTTGTGGTGGTTGATAATGTTGAGAAAGGCCTTACCCATGATGGTGCAGGGTTTGTGACATTTCCCGTCAACTATCAATGTGTAGGTTTCAGACCTTTTAAAAGCGAAATACTTGAAGCTGTGGATACCATGGTTAACAAGGTTTTTTCTTTCTTCAAAAATTCATTGTTTATTGTCCAATTTTTACACTCGAGATGTTTCAGTTACTTTTTTATCAAAACTTGGGGTACTTGCAGATCGGGTTTTCGCTGAAGCTGGTCCTTTTTAAATACTTGTCTCAATCCATGTAAGTTTTTCGTTGAGAAAGTGATATCTTCTGAAACATAGTATTAGGAAAGTGGCTTTGCTGAGTGCCTAGGTTCATAATGGAATTGGCTATTGGTTTGTTTGCAGCTGATACAAGATGATATGGAATTCCAGTCTGGAGATATTCCAAACTTCACAACTTCAGATGGATCAGTAAGTCAAACTCCCAGATTTTTTTTCATAGAAATATGGTATAGTTTATAGGATTCTGCTTCAGTTGATGTTGAGATGGGCTTGCAGGTTAAAATTCAAAAGGATAGTGAAGTACGGCTAAAGATAATTGGAACTCGAGTTGATGTTACAGAAATCGTATGTCCTCCTACTTCTGCTTTAGTCATTTGAATATAGGTATTTAGATGTTTGAAAGGTGTCCTGCTCTCCTTTAGAGCATTGTAGTTCTTACCACACCTAATAATGAAGTGAACAAGTGCTAATTCTGAATGTGCTAAATGGAAATCGTCACCTAATTAGAGAGACGGTGGAATAATAGAAGCAAAAAAAACTGAGTATCCATCTCTTTATTGGGTTTATGATTTATCACATAATGGTATTCTCATTCGCTACGGTTTAGTTTCAAGAGCCACATATTTGGCAATTTTGCGCTAAAAAAGTTTGTCTGCCCGTTGGACTGCAGACACTAGTTAGCAGTTTGGGCCGGAAAAAAGCGTTTGCTAAATAATTTTTTGAAAAGGTTTACTACGAAACAAAAAGAAAAAAGATTGGGAGTGTGGATATGCAGGAAAAGAATTTATTGAACTGTTGCTTCATTGAGAGGGAGAAATTAAAGGAATATATAGAGGCTCTTGTACTTCCTTTCAATGTTCACCTGTTCTATAAACTTGGTTACTTGGCTAGGATTTTGTGACCTCTGCTCTAAGTGTATGATTGGTCTATTGTAATATTTCTCAGTCCTCATCCATTTGGTTTCGTTTGTTTTGTTTAGTACTACTTTTTCTTAATTAAGTCGTTATGTGTACACTTAACAGCTGCATTTTGATATCTTTTTGCAGTTTTGCATTGATACCATGAAAGACGATTTCTTGGGTGTAACTAATGACCCAGGAGCTGCTGCTTAATCCAACCACTGGTGAGAATAGTAATGGAAATATGACATTGTATTTTCTAGTTTCATATCTCAGCCTCAACTTCTAACTTGTAATTGTTCCAGCATGATCCCTGAACCCTCTCCCGAGCAGCTGCAAAGCTGGAGTACTCTGTGCAAACACAATGGTTGCCTTCTTTACTTTTTTTTTGTCCTCATAAGTACGTAGATGCGCTGATCAAAAGAAAAAGTACTCTGTAGATAGTGAAATACAAGAAATGACTGAGAACTAGTTCCACTTAATGTATCAAGAAGATGTATATAGCTTCTGCAAGAATAGTGGTTCTAGTTTCTCCCTGTTTTTTGATATTATTCACATACACACTTTTGTTGCTTAAAATGGAGGTTAAGACTTGTGTAAACAAGATTCTAATTAGAATATAGTCAGACTTGGAACTTGTATAACAAAGTAGAAGTTGCGACTTGTTGATGCTTTTGGTATTTAGGGAATTTATTGGTAGTAAAGGGCCACCTGTAACTTGAAGTTTCAGACTTTTATAAAGATAAAACATGTAGTGTTTTTATTTTTGACTGGAAAAACTAGTTCTTGTTTTAACTTTTGAGTGGTATGCTCATTTACAAACTAGTTGTAGTGTTTAGCTGTAGGATTTGCAGAGGAATAGTGTATGTGCATTCCACTTGTATAGGTAGGTAAATACGCATTTTCAAAAACCTCTATAAAACCCCAAACCAGTCCAACTCGCATAAATAAATAGAATGGAAATAAAGTGACATCAAGAACCCAAGATTTTCAAAACACCCGATCCGGATCTCCCACCCAGTAGGGCAAAAATTGTGCACGCTCCACAACAAAACCACAAACTTTCACGGAAAAGCGCAGAGAAAAGCAAACGTCTCTGTGATTTCCCTTGTCATTTGCCCCCCAAAAAAAAGGATAAGTCAATATCCCCAATATCCCCACCACCGTCTCTGTTTCGTCTCTCTACTGCTGCTCTGTGCTGAGGAATCATCTCTCTCTGGTCAGAACCCCCACCCACCTTCATAATACAGCTCTTCTCTGCTTTATTCATTCCTCGCCCTCACCATTCTTCATTTCTTTTCCTCACCCTCACCCCCTCTACAAAAATCCTCTCAACATTCATTTCTTTCCTCACCCTGGTACTTCTGATACTGAGCAATGGATGAAAACCATGGTCTGGAGGAAATCGTTAATGAATCTTCTAACCTGGTACTTCTCAAAGACTTCTAGATATTTTCTCTGTTTGTTTTTCGTTTTGTTAGTTTCTGTGTTGGTTATCCTTTTGATTTTCTTAAGTTTTTGTTTCTTGGGTTTCAGTTTAAGAGGGAGATGGACTAAGAGGGAGATGGACTAGATGTTTTTTCCGTTTGTTTTTCCTTTTGTTAGTTTCTGTGTTTGTTTTCTTTTTGATTTTCTGAAGTTTTTGTTTCTTGGGTTTCAGTTTAAGAGGGTGATGGACCAGATGTTTTTTTTTTTGTTTTTCGTTTTGTTAGTTTGTGTTTGTTTTCCTTTCGATTTTCTTAAGTTTTTGTTTCTTGGGTTTCAGTTTAAGAGGGAGATGAACATTGAAGAAGCACTTGTAAGTTTGAGATCTCAGAGAGAAGGGCTTAGTAGTGAAGATGCTGAACTCAGATTAACAATCCTGAGTTACAACAACCTAGAGGAGAAGAAGGTTTTGTTGCTTTCCTCTCTGTTTTTTGACGTTTTCATGTGGAGTTTTTGCTTAATCGTTGTTTTTGGTGTGCAGGATGGTAATGTGTTGAATTTCTTTTCGTTTATGCGAAACCCTTTGTCGTTGTTCATGGATGCAGCAGCTATAATGTCCATAACTCTTGCTAATGGGAACGTAATTACTACTCTTTGTTCTTCTTCATTTCCCATTGGTTCTACTTTCTTTCTGTGTACATATTTGGATTTCTCATGTGTTGATTTCTTGTGGGGTTTGGTTTGTTTCAGCATCAGCAACCTGATTGGCAAATCTTTTTAGGAGTTGTTACGCTCCTTATCATCAACTCAACAATCAGTTATATCGAAGACAGAAAGTCTGGAGTTGCTGTTGCTGGGTTGAAGTCTCAGCTTGCTTTGAATGCAAAGGTAAAACCCACTTCTACCAGCCTTTCGCATGGTTTTATTCAGAGTTGATTGTGTTATTACAGGTTTTGTATATTGAGGTTCTCTATATTTGTGGGTGGTGTTGGTAGGGTGTGTGTGTTTATTACTGGTTTTGTATCTTGGGGTTCTCTAGATTTATGGGTGGTGTTGGTAGGGTGGGTGTGTTTATTACCACTGGTTTATCATCCTGGGGTTCTCCTAATTTTTTTTAAGTAGAAATTGACCTTTAGTCCCAAAGTTAGTAGGCTTTGGACGCTTTAGTCCATTCATCTGAAGCCTAGTACTCCCTAGTCCAAATAAATCCCGCGTCCAACAGTTTAGTCCAAATACGGACGAGTTAGTCCAAACACCCAACGATTCAGAATTTTCCAATATCTTAATTACCCTTTCTTCAAATGATACAGAGATATGAATGAGACTTTTTAGTTTTAGATCTAAGATTTCTAATTAAGAGAGATTCAGAGAGAAATGAGAGAGATTTCGAGGCGATTTCTTGTTCAATCGTTTCATCATCATATTTCGACCCCAGGTTAGAGATCTCCGATTTCACTCCCATTTCTTTTTCGTTTTTATCTGTTTCCTGGATTTCAATCCCATTTTTCTAAATTTTAAAAAAATGCATAATATGAAATTGATTTGTCTTTTGATTTCTGTTTTTGATTTTGTTATCTGTTAGGATTTGGTTTTCATGAAACTCTTTTTGTTTATGTTTGTGTTTATGTTTTTGGTTTTGATTTTTTTTTGATGTATGATATGAAATCGATTCGATCTTAATTTGTTCTTTGATTTTTTATTTTCGATTTCTTCTTTCGAATAATTGAACTCTTTGGATGTTTTATAATCGAGTTTAAAGTTATTCATTGTTATTAACTGATAGAGTAGTTGATTTCTTTCATTTTTTGACTGTACAGAATGTGTACTTTCTTGTACACTATACATATTTCGATTTATTGTGATTTTAAGGTTGATTCGAAAAATTAATTCTCATATAAATTTAAATATGATTCAAATCTTTTTGATGTTAAATCTCTGTGTTAGAGAATTCGATTTTGAAATCTTTTAGATGTGACTCGGATCTATTTTATTAGTTTTTTTATTTATCATTTGTGTGTTGATCAAACCTAAGAATGCTACTTTTGAGATCTTTTGCATGTGGTTTAGATCTTTGATGTCTTCATTTATGTGTGTTTTGATATATGTTTTTTTTTGTAAAATGCAGGGTATTAACCATGTTTGGGAAGATTGTGTATGCTATGTCGAATCATGGTGAGCATTCGACCCTATTTGGTACATGTGTACACATTTGTACGGTAAATTTTTCTATGATGAATGCATGGGTTTTTTTTTATTTGAACCATTGCTCTATTTTTTTATCTTCATGTAAATATATTTACTTACTTTGTATACTAGTATGCTCTGTGATGGATGCAAGACCTGTTTTGTTGGTATATATGCTAGATTTTGGTATTTTTCTGTAGATGTGTACATTTTTGTACACTAAAATGCTCAGTGATGAGTATATGGTCTGTCATATGGGTATGGATGTTATATTTTGTTAGGTTTTTGTAGAGTGTACATGTTTTGTACACTAGGATGCTCTTTAATGAATGCATGACATGTCCAGTTGATATGATGCTAGCATTTGTTAGTTTTCTGTAGAGGTGTAAATGTTTGCACACAAAATTTTGTTTCAGTTTGCATAGCATGTTCATGCACTTTAATGTACACCGTATATGTTTTTGATATATGGTTTTTGTAATATATTAGGTATCAACCATATATCTGCGAAAGTTGTGTATGCTATTTTTGAATCATGGTGAGTATTCATCCATACGCTAGTATATACTCTCTCATGATTTTATGTTCTGTTTTGTGGGTATGGATGTTGGATTAGTTGCATTTCTATAGAGGTGTACATATTTGTACACTTGTATGCTCTGTAATGATGATTTTGAAGTTTATTTTTGACTTTAAGATTTTCGGGAACATATTTTTGGGTGTATATTGTTGTACATATTTTTGACTTTATGGATTGTATTACTAGGGTGCATGAATCATTTGCTCGCAGTTAATGAAGATTGTTGGACATGAATACGACGAAGAGATGATTACCTCTTGATTATTCTATTTATAAATGGTGGATGTCACTTGGGTAAGTTTCTTTACCTTCGCAATTAAACTTGAAACCTTATTTTGAGCATAGTTAACCCTAGTAATAATGTGGATGATATTCGGGTTTATGATATGTTACACTTCAGACTCATTAAGTATTATTTTATTTTATATGTATTAAATTTAGGGACTTATAAGCTCAAAATGATTTTATTCAATATGGGTAGTGATATTGTTGCTTAGGTACACGATTCAAGTTGTATGTGTATATAAAATTGTGCATGTTGTCATGTCTCATTTATATATCACATTTCTATGGGTATGGATGTGCACCGGTTGATCGTTTTGAAGATGTGCACAGTTCTGCAACTAAGTGTGCATAGTTGTACACATGCTTTTTGTTAATGTAAACATATTTATACACATGTTTATTGTTTTTGAATCTGCGCATAGTTCTGCAACTTTATGTTGTTTTGTTTTTTCCAGATCATTTCATTGGTGCTTATGTATTATTTTCCAGGTTGAATATTATCATGTTGATGTCTAAGAGACAGGTAAAAGCTCTTATAAATAGACTCATTAGTCTCATATCTAAGACTCTATTTGGAAGACGAAGAAATCAACACATTAAAATTGATAGAGAGAAGTAAAGAAGACCTATGATGTGCACTGAGTGCTTTACTTGCACCTTCCTTGATGATTTACTACCCTTCTTGCTTACGACTTTGTACTTCTTTTTTTCATGTAGATTGTTACAATGAATGTTACTATCTTATTTATTTTAAGAATTCAGTTTGGTTTTTACTTCAGTATGTGTCTTTATTTCTGCAGGTATGAATAATTTTTTGACATGTCAGTACATATTCATGTACACTTTAATTTTCTAACCTGTCAGTAGATGTGCACCATCATGTACACCATTATGTACACATGAAATTTTTTGTTACCTATAATATACCCTGTAAATCTGAGAAAAATCTATATTTAAAACATCAATATTTTACTAGTAATAATATTTGTTTAAGAAAGTTAAGAAACATAGTTGTCAAAAGTTTAAGAAAGTTACAAACAACTTAAGAAAGTTTTAAACATAAATCAAGTTGTTTCTCTCCTACTCGCATGCCAATCTTGGTATTATTTATCTTCTGCGATATTCTACAGCTTGGCAGGACCACCGACAGGTTTCTGCAGGTTCTGATGCTACCATCTCCAACAAGTATGTACACACCTACAAAAATCAAACAAATCCAACTTCAAAAATTATGAAACATGCCATATATCAATGAGATAGCTTACCAGTGTACTAGTATGTATACCATGACATCCATACTTCGAAAATTATAGAACCCGTGACATCCATACCCACAAAACAGATCATATATCCATGATATAACATACTAGTGTGCAAGTATGTACACACCTACAGAAATCTTACAAATCAAATATTCATGCTCACACAAGATAGGTCATATGTCCATGACATGATACAACAGTGTACATGTATGTACACACCTATACAAATGACACAATCTAATATTCAAAACCACTAAACAGGTCATACTCCCATGAGATGATACATCAGTGTACAAGTATGTGCACACCTACAGAAATTTAACAAATCCAACACACACGCTCACACAAAACAAGCTATATATGTTCATGACATGATACAACAGTGTACAAGTATGTACACACCTACAGAAATGTCAAAACTCCAATATTCAAAACAAAAAAAACAGATCATATGCCCACAACATTATATAACGGCGTACAAGTATGTACCCTCCTGAAGAAATCTAAAAAAAAACATGCACGCCCACGAAATAACCCATACATCCTTGAGCTGTCATTCATGTGTACAAATCTGCATACAACCACAACTAATTCAAGTAAAATTGAATTCATACTCCCATAAAATTACATATACCCCTGAAATGGCATGTTGTTGTTCAAATCTGTACACAACTACAACAAATCTAACAAAAATAACATCGATGTCCACATAACAGTTCACACACCCCCGAAATAACATTCTTGTATACAAATATGTACACTACCACAACAAAACTAACAAAAACAACATTCATGCCAACAGAACAGTCCATACAACCCTGAAACAGAACGCCAGTGTACAGATCTGTACACTATCACAAAAGATCTAACAAAAACAACATTCATAGACGTATAACAGGTCATACATCCCTGAAACAGCATGCCGGTGTACAGATCTGTACACTATCATAATAAATCTAACAAAAATAACATTCATGCTCACTGAACAAGTCATACATCCATGAGATATCATACATATGTAAAAATATGTACACAACCACAACTATCTAAGTAAAATAAAATTTATACTCACATAACAGTCCATACACCCCTGAAATAGCATGTGTTGTTGTACAAATTTGTCACAACTAAAAAAACTCTAACAAAGACAACATTTATGCTACATATCAGTCCATACACCCCTGAAATAAAATTATGGTGTATAGATATGTACACAACTACAATAAATCTAACAAACAAAACATTCATGCCCACATAACAGTCCATAGACCCCTGAAATAGCATTATGGTGTATAAATCTGTACACTACCATAACAAATATGTATACTACCAACATTCATGCCCACAAAAACAATCCATACATCCCTGAAACAGTACTGCGGTGTACAAAACTTTACACTATTACAAAAAGTCTAACAAAAACGATATTCATACACACAGAATAGTCCATAAATCTCTGAAACAACACTGCGGTGTACAGATCTGTACACTATCACAAAAATCAAATAAAAATAACACACATACACACATAACAAACCATACATCCCTGAAACAACATGCCGGTGTATAGATCTTTACACAATTATAACAAATCTAATAAAAATAACATTCATACACACATAACATGTCATACATCCCTGAAACAGCACGTCGGTGTACAAATTTGTATACCATCAGAACAAATCTAACAAAATAGCACTCGTACACACATAACAATCCAATATATGAAAGTAGAAAATGATCTTACCTTTTGTTACTTGAATAAATGTTGAATCTTCTTTTTGTTTTTGTTTTTTCTTCTTTGAATGTCTTGATTTCTCTTCAATCGCCGATTTCCTTTTAGATGACGATGGTTTTGGATCTTTTGATACCTAATTAGATGTTGAATCTAATGCTTGTTGTTGTTTTGTTCTCTTTGAAGCTCTTGATTTGTTTTCAATCATTGATTTCGATTTAGATGAGGACAGTTTTGTTATTGCATCTCCTTCATCATGATGTTACTGCTCTGCGATGTTCATCCATAGCTAGGGTTTTGATTTGAATCTTCACTAATTTCTGTTTCTTTTTCTCTCGGTTAAATGATTTTTTTCTAGTCTTTCTTTTTCCAGTTTTTGAGAAGAATAACGGTTTTAATTCGCAGCACGTGTGGATTACGAAAACCGTGCAAAGGATCGAAAACCGTGCAAAGGATATTAATGTCTTTGCATCTTTTTTGGACTAATCTGCACCTAGTCGGCTCGGGCTGGACTAAACAGTATTTTTGGACCGGATTTTGGACTAAATCGTTTTTTTCCCTTTTTTTAATGATTGGATTGTGATGGTGGGTGGTGTTGGATGTGGAATTGTGATCATAGCTTCTTGTGTGCTATTTCATTAGGTCCGCCGTGATCGACATTGGATTGACAAAGATGCATCTGTTCTCGTTCCTGGAGATATCATCAGCATTAAAGCTGGTGATATCATCCCTGCTGATGTCCTTCTACTTGAGGGAGACCCGTTGAGCATTGATGAGGTGTGTACACCTTTAGTCTTACGATCGCCGTTTATGCATATTACTAATGGAGCTATCCTCTGTAGAGCTTTATAGTTGTTGGATCACTTATTCTGTCTTTTAATTGCAGTATGCTGTTACTAGAAATCCTTTACTAGAGACGAAGAATGCAGGGGAGAGGGTCTTCTGTGGATCCACTTGTAAACATGGAGAACTGAAGGCTTTGGTGATTGCTGCTGGGCACCGTGCGACTCTACAGATCAAGTCGGTCATTTCCACAGGGTGAGGAACTTCTCAATTGAACTCTCACCTTTATTATGATTTTCATCAAGTGTTTATCTCTTATAGTTGTCTTTAACCTTGGGCTTGATATTGGTCCATTGCTGCTCAGGTTATCCGAATAATCGGAAATTTCTGCATGATTGCTGTTGTAGTGGGAATAGTTTTTCAGACAGCTTTCATGTGTCTCCAAAGCCGGTCATACTGGAAGATAATTGACAATATTCTGGTGCTCCTCATAGGAGGGATTCCGATAGCCATGCCTACGGTGCTCAGGGTTGTAATGGCAATTGGCTCCCATCGCTTGTCTAAGCAGGTTGGTTTGGAGTTATCATTCAGGTTATTTTGTTGCTATTTGATGGATTTTATTTCGGCTAACTGTGATGTTGGAGCTCTGTTCTCAGGGAGTTCTCACCAAAAGAATGACGGCAATATAGGAATTGGCCGGCATGGATGTGCTTTTGTGTGACAAAGCTGGAACGCTTACAATGAACAAACTCTCTGTTGTTAAAACTCATATTCAGGTTAAGAAGAAATCGCAAGTTTTTTTGTTTCGGTTATTCTATTTTCCCGCTTTCATGTGAACATTTTTTGTAACTTATGCAGGTGTTCATAGAGGAAGAAGTGGTTCCCTATGTTATTATTCAAATGGCAGCCCAAGCATCACGGCCTAGTAACCGTGATGCAGTAGACATTGCAGTTATTGAAGCTTTAGATGATGAACAAGAGGCGCATGATGGAATTCAAATAATTGAATTAGTTTCAACTTGTAACCGGAGCATGATAACCTATTGGGATGCTGAAAGAAACATGGACCGAATAACCAAAGGATCACCGGAGGTGATTTTGGAATTCGTTGATAACCAGGCTGCCATCCGGGGTCGTGTTGATGCTGCAGTAGCTATGCTTGAAGAGAAAGGGTTTAGGTCACTTGCTGTGGCTTATCACGTATGCACCTCCCCCTCAGCCTCTGTATCTTGATGGTCTTTGGTGTTTCCTAATCTTATGTATATGTACTGTTTGATCTCCAGAGAGTCCCAGGTCCATGGCACTTTATTGGTCTACTGCCTTTGTTCGATCCTCCACGATTTGACAGCGCTCAGACAATAGCGAGGGCTCTCAACCTTGGTGTAAATGTCAAAATGGTCACAGGTGGGGCTTCCTGATCACTCTTTGTGCCATATTTCTGATTCACATGCCTTAGTATAGTTGGTAATGCATGCGTGTAATCCTAGTGACAATTGTGAATGCACTATGAATGCTCAGGTGATCAATTGGCTATTGCAAAAGAAACATCACGGATTATGGGAATGCGTACCAACATTTTTCCTTTGTCTGCTATTCTTGGTAACCATTCGATTGCGGCATTGTCAATAGAGCAAGTAATAGAAAAAGCTGATGGTTTTGCTGGAGTCTTACCTGGTACTTTTTTTTTTCTCTAATAAGTTTGGGAACTTGTAAGTGATATGCATAACTCATGCTTGTTTGTGTTTTTTCAGAGCATAAATGTGGGATCGTCAAGTGCTTCAAAGAAAAGAGATACATATGTGGAATAACTGGAGACGGAGTAGAAGATGCTGCTGCTCTATTGGAATAGCCACAGTTGAAGCCACTGATGCAGCACGTAGGGCGTCTGATATTGTGTTGACGGAACCGGGTCTTTCTGTTATTATCGGTGCAGTAGAGACCAGTAGGGCGACCTTTCAGAGGATGAAAGGATATGCGGTAAGGCGATTTCCATCTTTAAGCCAAAATTATTCAAGTTATGAACTGTTTTGACATGGACTGAAATTACGTTTCAGACTTACGTGGTTGGCCAAACTGTCAATATTGTGGTAAGTTGTCTCTATTCATCTTTTGCATATCATATTATTATTCCTACATTTTATTGTCAGTAACATATAAGCGGGTTTACAGCTTGGTTTCGTGCTACTGTCCTATGTTTGGAAATTCGATTTTCCACCTTTCATGGCGATACTGTTTGTCATCCTGAATGATGGTTTGTCCTACTGAACTCCAAACCTTTTGGTTTCTGTCTTATAACATCTCTGATAAATTCTGTATTTCCCCCCAGTTTTTAAAGGTTGTTCTTTGGTACATTTCGTACTGTACTGTTCTCTTAGGTACTATAATGATTCTTGCGAAGGAAAGGGTGAAGCCATCTCCTCTACCAGATAGCTGGAAACTGTCAGAAATATTTGCAGCTGGTGTAGGTCTTGGGAGCTACTTAACAATGACGACCATCGTTTTCTTTTGGGCAGCACGCTCAACGGAATTCTTCCCGGTAAGAGGCACTACTTTCTGTTTGTTGCTTTTTGTTAATTTGGTGCTAATTACATTGCTTTCTGTTTGTTGGAAACTATAGCGAGTCTTTAAGGTGTCGAGCCTAAAAGGCGAAAAACATTTCCCAGAACTGGCTTTAAGGTTAGTCCCTGGGTCTCAGGGTTGGTCTTTCTTGGAGAGTCCAGGAAGAGGGCTTGTACAAGTATTCCTTGGTGCTCAGCTGGTAAGCTCTATACTGCGCAACATCATTTTTCCTTCCCTGACATTAATAATATGAGAACACTCATCACTTACCATTTTGTCTGTGTGCAGATTGCGACATTGATTGCGGTCTATGCTCACTGGAGCTTTGCGGGAGTTCAGGGGATTGGTTGGGGTTGGGCTGGGGTCATTTGGCTTTATACTATAGCCACCTGCATACCCCTTGATATAATTAAGTTTGTAATTCGCTATGCTCTGAGTGGAAAGGCATGGGATCATATTACTTACCAACAGGTACATGCTTGGCTCAACTTTCTCCTAGGAGTACATAATCATTTTAAAGAAAAGTTTCTGCTCCATTTTCTGAAGTTCTGATATGTATGTACTGTGTATTCTTGTGTGAATGTGACTGCAGGTTAGAAGAGGCTCGCTGGATAGGGACTTTATTGCAGCATAAGTATATTGTTTGAGTGGGTAAGAAATAGTGCAGTCTGGGAAGTGTTTTTTGGCTCTTTGGTGTGAAAACATAGGGCGGGAATTTTGATTTTAGAGCTAAACTTATACGGCAATTTTGATCTGGAATTTTGCACTTATGTTGTGCCAGATTTTGTCGCATAGCGAGGGAGAGTAAATATAAAGACCCTTTACCTTTCAACTAGGTTATGCAATTTTATGTTTATATGTCTGAGTTTATGGGTCTCTGTTTAGTCCTCCTTTCATTGTTGCTGGTCTTAAAGAGAATTGTGACAGCACGTGCATATCAGTACTTGAATGGTTCTATACTCTTTCAGGTTTTTGATTATTAAGTGTTCGTACTTCAAAGCGCTTTCTCCCATCTCCATTTCACTAAACTCTCTTATGGAGAATTTGGCCCTTTTCTTTTACATAGGACCCTTCAAAGAATTTGGAACAAAGAATTTGGCACTTTTCAGACCTTCCAAACACAATGATATGCTTAGGAATTTTATTTATTTTTGGAATCTGAATTTCGTAACTTTCTTGATTTGCACTTGATGTTGAGCTACATTTTGTCACATTAGTCGTTTTCTCTCTTTTTTTTCTTTTTTTTCTTTTTTTCTTTTTTAGATTGAGACCCACCCACCGTGGCTATCACTCTCCGAGTGGTAGGATCATTCCCAGAAATGAAGCTTGAAACCTTAACTCAGGGAATGCTCTGTCCGTGGGTTTACATTTACTAGCAACAATAAACTAGAACGAAAGTACAAGTAGGGATCGAACGAGAGCAAAGTACAAATTTCATTGATTTAAAACTTCAACAATAACAACTAAGTTCCGTGATATCTTTCCATGTCTCATGTATCAAGAGTTCGAAAAAAGAAAAAGAAAAAAAAGTAATAATTAAAAAATTCTTTCTTCACTTGTAATTAAACTTGCTTTGCACTGCCTTAACTACACAACATCTCTTCTTCTCACTTTAACATTGACAACCCATTTTTAAAGGATTTCTTCCTTAACCGACCTTTGTTTCAATTTCAAGTTGGTTGATTGCCAACAGACTACGGAGACGTTGACGCAAAGGTCATTTGACGAAGTGAAGAGTAAGGAGCTCGACTACCATTCACAGGCCGATTGACAAAAAGGAGAATCGATCTTCACACCCAGTGAAGCAAGAGTAGACTCGACGCTGCTGATCCGGTCCCCGAGACACGCTATCCTTAATGCAGGCACTAGCACGGATGTTGAGACTATCTCCTTGGGAAAAGCTTCAGATAAATTGTGTTTCTTGTTTTATCTTTTCACACGGGGTTGCAGAAAGCTATGATTTGATCAAGCCGCCACGAGTTTTATTTTTTTAATGCACTACCAATGAGACTTAGGCCAACCTTGATGCAAGCACAGACCCGATCTCAACGCCATCAAAACAAGTATAGACTCGACTCCCGCTACCCCATCTCAGCTACCTTAATGGCAAGTGTAGACTAGATCGATCTCCGCCATGGCTGATGCAAACACGATCTCCCGTCTCCCTTGATATAAGTGGAGTCTCGATTCCGGCTATCGGCAACATAGTTGTTACCTACATTATACTCACATACTGACCTACATACCCCTTAATATCATTAAGTTCCTAATTCGCTATATATATGCTCCGAGTGGAAGGGCTTGGGATCATGTTACTGAGCGACCGGTACGTGCTTAACCATATTTGCTCAACTTTCTCCAAGGACACATAACCAAAAACAGCATTCACTTCCCAGACCGCACTATTCCTTACCCACTCATCTGCAAGTTACTTTGAAATGCGAATATATATTCTCCGTGCATCATCCTATACTGAAAAGCAACACAATCCCAGAAACGGAACCAAATGTATTGTCCTCATCATCAACAACAACAATGGTATCCCCCTCTTTAAAACTCAAGATGAAGAAATTGAGACCTTGAATTCCATGGGGAGGAGCTACACTGAAGAAGAAGAAGAAGAAAGTATCTTCCAGAAATTCAGATCTGCTGCCGCAGCTCCATGGCAGTAATAGTATCACACTAAGTGGGGGGTTTTGATAAATTTGTGATCTTTCTTAGTTGTAGAAACTAGTTTAAATTTGGTGATCTATGGACCTAATGAATGCTAATCAATTTTTATGGAGTACTATTAATTTTCTTTTCTGATTTATCTTCAAAAATTGGTATGGCCATATGGTGCTTGTTGATTCAATAATAATAGTTATTATCAATTGGTACTTACTTGAATTGTTTTTTAACAAGCGTTTCCTGTAATCTACACACTGAGGAACAACAAATGGGTGTCCAGAACTAGTAGCTCTAATGCTTCCTTATGGGAGAAGGGTCGAGAAGTTTATTATGGATGTTACAAAACAAGCAAGGAAATAAGCACTTCAAGTCGATCAGATCATACTATCCAAATTACAGTAGTTATTCATGGTTACAGACATCACACTACGCATATAACTTGGTGCACAAACCATTTCGGTGTGAATAACTCCCCTTTGCTTGATGCTTAGCTATTTGAATTGACTACTTGGAAAATTACACTATCCTATAAAACACAGTATGTTGTAAAAGTAGCAGTAGTAGTTTCATATATTTGGACATAGCATTCTTCACGGACACGTAAGTCTTACATCTGATAACCATACAAGTGAATATCAATCTAAAACATGAACATTACGAAACAACTGCATCAATCTATATGATGAGACAGAAATGAAACAAATGATGAATAATCTGTATGACAATGGACCATTTTGCAAGCAAATGAATGATCTATTGCCTTTTCTAGTGAATCTGAATAGAAAATATCAGTACCAAACACACAACAGGATATACTCTAGTAATGTAGGCTTCTATCATTCATGGCATTTGACATTTCCTCCTGAAACACCTATAGTACTGTTCAAATTTTGGATAATCTCGATAGTATTGCGGAAGTAATGTGGGGATGTATGAGCTAGTATTAGAGTTGCTCATACAGAGCTCCTAGTAGATAGAGAGATATAGTAGTGGTGGAGCAAGACTTGTTCTCTGCAAACTTAGTTTCTTATTATTGATTTCTCGCTCACACAAATGATATTCATCTGCCTTTATATAGGCTAGAATAGCTTGGCTTCCAAGTGTACTACACTCCACAGAAGTCGTAAGGCGGGTGTGAAGCTGCTAGGTGGGGACTGGAGAGACTAGCCGGAGACTGTGCGGGGAGAAAACACGAACACATGTAACATTAGCAAGAGAGAAAAGGGAACTAAACCATGTATTTAAATTGATATAACATTCAATAAAACTCAAACTTTGCAAAATGGGCTTTGAGAAAGCTTTTGATAATGTTAATCGGGGTTATGTGGATACTGTCTTTGTAAGATTTGGCTTTTATCGTAAATGGAGAAGCTGGATTAAATGGTGCATCACTACTTCAAGATTTGTTGTTCGGTTATTTTGGAAAAAACTAAAAATCATATTAGTTGCTGCCAAAAAAAAAAAAAAAAATTCCCTTTTCGTTCTATTCTTAAAACAAACAATCTAGTAGGTGATACTCTGGTTGAAAAAAACTAAAAACTATAATTGGTGTTTGACTGTTTGTAAATTTATCAGATGGTAGTTGTAAATTTATTGAAAAATGTAAAATTGACAACATACCTACATATACATGACCTACCTGCCTACAATATTTGGTTAGATCATGCACAATCGTAGAGCAAACAAAAACAAATTCATTATAAAAGGATACTATTTTACTAGCATTTTCTCACAACTCTGAAGTCAGAAAAGAAAGCTAAAACCAGTAACACTACAGTTGCAATGACAAATTCAAGTTTTCTCTTTGGTTTGGTGTTCTTATTACTCTCATTTACATCAACTTCAAGTCAAATCTTGGAATTTGACTTGGCTATCCAGTGGGGGAAAAACAGGTGCAATTTCAATCAAAAATGTCGTGCAAAAGTGTTAAATAATGGTTTTTCAGTTCATGGTCTTTGGCAACGAATGGACGTAACACCAGCCCAGGGCTTCGCCAATCCTGGACATAACAACAATCCAGCTAAGTACTTTAGATCAGACTCTCAGGTTAATATGGCCCGATTGTACATCAAGCACTAACACTGCAGATGAAAACTTTTGGGGTGAAGAGTGGCGAAAACATGGGTATTATTCGGGGTTTAGTCAATTCGACTATTTTCAGAAGACTATAGATCTGTTTTACCTTCCAGAAGTAACTGCGCTGCTCAATTTTATACTTCAAAACTTTCCTCCTAGGTGGAATGGTATGATCGATCTGAGCAGGATGGACATTAGTCTACGGCAACTACTACAACAACAACAAGCAACTATCCATAGCGTAGCTTACACATGCAACCAAAATTACAATAGAGCACAACTGCTAGAATTAAGGCTATTATTTGAGTATGATGTTATGGCTCAAAGATTTACGTGGGTAGATTTTTCACCCGGTTATGTTCGGCTCTCCGGGAGCTGTATAGGTAGGGTATATTTTCGGGCATAATCTAGATTAATGAACCACGCCCTGATAAGCAATCGTTATTTTATTTCTTTCGCACTCTGTTGTTTCCGACTTCTATGTTGTTTGCAATTAATTGGTGTTTTTGGCCTATAATTTCAATAGAATCTGGTTGATGCATTCATATATTTTAACCTCGATAATGGAAGAAACGATGCTGGATGATAATATTATTGTTGCTCATGTCAGTGTCATTAAAAATCTTGAAAAGATCATGTGCAACTTTCCGTGGAACAAAAGAGAGAAAAAGAAGTACCATCCATCTGGTTGATAGGGATGTCATCACCAAGCCCAAACATTTAGGGGGTTTGGGTACTAAAAATTTGAAAATAATATATATTGGGCTGCTTATGAAATGGCCTTGGAAATTTGGAGATTCTGATGACCCTCTTTGGAAATCTCTTATTATAAAACTTGAAAAATCCTAAAAATGCATATGGATCCAGCATTTGGAAAGGCGTTCAAAATATTTGCGAAGAGTTCAACTCAAATGGCAAATTCATTCTAGGTACCGGTAAAAGGATTTACTTCTGAAAATATATTTGGTTGGGAAATTCTACATTAGCTACACAATTTCTTCTTGCTTTCGAGGCATCTTCCAATAAAGACAGCACCATAGCTCAAATGTTCTTACCGCTGCCACAAGTTGGTCTTTAGGAATAACGAGAAGAATTCAAGACCATGTGATAGACGATGTAGCTGGTCTCCTCCATGTGCTGGATGATAATGATATTGTCTTCACAAACCTTAAAGATAGAAGAGTTTGGATGGATGGCGACGCTGTTAGTGATTTTTCGGTGAAGAAATGTTATAGGTGGTTAGTTCAGCGCAACGAGGCTCATGCGGAATCCGAGCACCTAAATCCAAAGAAGTTCTGGAATAAGTGCTGGCCCCCAAAAGTAAGCTTCTTTCTTTGGTTGGCTGCTAAGCAAAAAAATCATAACTCAAGACCAGCTGGTCAAGAGAAATTGGAGAGATTGGGTCAATCACTGCTACTTATGTATCAATGATGCAGAAAATTCATTACACTTCTTCTCCATTGCCTGTATACAAGCAGTATTTGGCTCTCTTTCATCCAGGAATTTAACCTCATTTGGACTATTCCTCATTCAGTCGATGCTGCCATCCAATCTTGGCCTCAAAAACAGCGACAACAGAGAGGCTCTGAAGACCTGACATATGCATACATTTTGATTTGGCTACTTGCAACAATTTTTTTACCGGACATATATTCAATATCGAAATTAGAGAAGGTTGAATTGGAAGAAACCAAACGTTAAGACACAATAACAAAAGCAGCATGGTAATTAGCTCTACTTAAGAGTCCACCATCGAACTCCATTGCTTTTTCGTGAAAAAGAAGAAGAGAAACCTGTAAAGCAACAGTTCCATTATTCCAATGCCAGCAAGACTTACGTGCACAAACAAACAAAACCTTTGTCACCAATAATGCAAAAGGCATCTCCTCTATTAAAGCTGGCAAACAAGTTGAAACCCACGGATTAACCCGTGCCCGTCCCGTGAAAACCCGAACCCGACTTGGATGGGTTATAAACAAGCCGGGTTTGGGTTAGAGAAATGGTGGCTTGTAAGTAAACGGGTTAACTCGTGCCCCCCGTAAACCCGCAGGTATACCCGTAAACCCGTGTATAATATTTATTAATAAATTACATTTAATTTTCACCGTTGGATTATGTCACATACTTAATCCTATCCCTACGTTAAAGATATAAATACTCCAGCAGCCCAGCTCTAACCCTAGCTGACATAATCAGATATTTTCATTTCTTCTCCACTGTCTTCTTTTGCGTCTGCGGCTGAGCCTCCCTCTCCTCAGTCCTCAGTTCTTCGCTTCACCCCCTTCATGTTCGTCTCTTCTTTTCTTTCTTCTCTTCTTCTTACAACTCAAAACCCTAGAACAAGGATTGAATCATTGAATTGAAGTTTCAATCCTCACAAAACCCTAGATTTATTAGTCTCTCCTTCATCATCTCTTAGGTCGATGGTTGAAATTGAAGATGGGAAAGAATCAGGAATTTAGATGTTTCATCGTGTATGAGTCTTAGATGGATTAGAGGAGAATTAGGAGGAAGCTGTTACTGCGATTAAATCATGAAACAGGGACGAGATGGTGAGAAATCAAAGTTAGGGTTTGAGTTAATCCCAGAAATTAGTCGATTGCAAGAAATAAGGATGAAATTAAGTTGAGATTGAGAGTTTATCAAGAATCAGAAGATGGGAATTGTTTCTACTTTAGTTAATTGAAGATGATGATGATCCAGAAGATAAAAGATAGTCTCAAATGCAGTAGATGTTTTTGTTTCATAATCAATTTCTTTGTTTTCATGTTTTGGTTGAATTTCGTCTCGTCAAAGCATTAACAGTTGAGTATAGGTTTGTGGTTGAACTGCTGCTGTTGTTATTGAATGTGTGATTGCAGAATTTGCAGTGAATGAATTAGTTGAATGTTAGGTACTTAGGTTGCAGGGAAGGAGCTATGTGTCCGGAAATAGACCACAAAACAGAGGAAACTCTATCAAAATCAGTTTCTGGCAAGTTGACTCACCAGAAACCAGCTAACCCGTGAACCCGCAAGCTTTACCCGTTATGGGAACGGGTTGAAGAAATGACCACCCGTGAAGAATATCAACCCGCAGGTTTTGACCCGTGCTAACCCGAACCTGTGTAATCCATAACAAACCAGCCCCGCCCACCCGTTTGCCAGCTCTATCCTCTATCCTCCCTAACCCATCAATGTTACGGGAAATGATTTATCTCCCGCGGGCCATCCCGACAAATGGGAATGTGAGAGAGAGGAGGTGGGACCCACACTTAACCCACCCCTGCAAACCACCGAGCCATAAGAGGATCCCTTTTTTTCCCTTGTCGGGACACACCGCGGGACCAGCCTGCGGTGAGTGTATCATTACTGTCAATGTTACAGTTTTTCTTTGTACTACAATGTACCAGTCTCTATCTCTTTGTCATAATAATAACATACTCCAGTCTCCTAAAAAACTTTAACTTTAAAGCAATCAAGCTCAATAATAAAGCATCAGAATACATACTTGTACGTGTAATCTTTATCTGTGTTTATTAACCTAGGTAGTTTGGGCCTAAGTGAATTATTTGGGCCCTATCAGTACATGTCAAAATAAGATATTTCCGAATAAAATGAAGGGCCAATTACAAATTAGTCATACTTTGAACATCCACTCATAAACCGACTTTGGGTTGATTTTTTAATTCACGAAAAAACACCAAGAACCAGTGCATATTAATTACTACATCGCCCGATTGTAAGAATCAGTGAGCACGATACATGCACATAGACCGATTCCAAACAATGCACACAAAAACATCGGTTTGTATAAGTGCTCATGTAATTCGATTCTAGGTTAAAAAGTACACATGCAAATTGAGCATTTTTTTCACTGAGAACCGTTTTATTTAGACATTTACATGAAGTAATTCTATTAAAAAAAATACTGAAAACTAAATACAAAACACAATTTAAATCCATACTCGAGTTAAGAGTGAGGTATACTCAATTTGAGAATGGGATGAAGTCATACTTACTCTTAACTTGCGTATAAATCATATTTATTTTCAATATGGATGTGGGAAAGAACATCAACTGATTCTGGTTAGAATCGGTATACGTTAATGCACACATTAACCGATTACGGTTGATTTTCATAAAAACTTAATGAGGAAATTTCAGAGATTCATAGTTGACTTATTGATGAATCTCTTTTAAAAGGAACAGGTTCAATGGAGGGTTGCTTGGGATTAGGTTTTATCTAGTAAGCCAAATTGTTTGTGAAAATATTTTTTGAAAAACCTATTTTTTCTTTTTCAAGTGTTGCTTGGGATTTGGTTTTAGCTTCTGATTTTCATGTAAATTGAGAAAAAAATATTATGTTTTGAGTAAAGATTTTGATTAAGGAATAAATAGAAATGATTTTGGTTTTGTATTTGTTTTAGATAATTAAAATTATTAAGGTTAGTGTAGATGGTAATTTAGTATTTTCGGACATTTTAGACACTCCTTGTCATCTTTTTAGTTGAGATCAAAAATTTTATAGGCCATAACTAATTCACTTAGGCCCCAAACTAGCCAGTTTATTAAAGCTTAAGAAATCACTTTTGAATCCTTTAGCATTTCCGTAAATTGAAACCAACCCATCATCAAATCATTCCTCCCGGTACTTTGATTTTTTATACAGCTCTCCTACTTCCCCAAGGTTTACCTCTAAAGCGTGCCTTGGAAACATACTCAAAGAACAACATTAACCAACCTGATAGATAACCAAAGAATAGCTCCACCAGTTCTGTTGCAACAGAGGAGAATACAAACCAAACTATATCTTATTTCCATCCTCCTATCATCTACCCTAACATTGCCGCCGCTACCCACCATTCTAGGGGCTCTTTTGGGCCATGGGCCAGTCTTTGCAATCTTGGCTGTTGTAGTAGTCTAATCAGCAATAGCTTGTATCATCGGTCAGATATATGCTTGTCGATGCTCCAGTTCAAAACATCAACAAAATAACAACTCTCACCATCATCTCAAGAATAAACAAAACAAAGACTCCCATCATCACCCCAAACACCAACAAAACAAAGACTCGTCATCAGCTCAAACATCCCATGATGGAACCCAACCTCCATGATGACGAAGAAGGTGATATCAGGTCTGGCTTCAAGCCAAGGATGCAAAATGAAAAACCAGCTGGATATAAAGAAACTAGAGCGCCAAAATTTGCAGAATATGGTGAATCTAAAATGGTTCTCTCTCCTCTAACGTTCGTTCTCCTTTTTCTGCATTTTTTCAAATCTATGATCCTTTAGGTATCTTAGTTCCATTAGATCCAACCTTTTTTCCTTTCAATTCTGCCTACCTCCTTTAGATCCATCTCTAATCATGCATACTACTCATCGTTACAGCCAAATAGAGCGAATTTTTTTTAGGTTTTCATTCAAAAATCATGTTCCTTCATCACCCATCATCCTAACGGAGTTCTATCCCCATGGTTCGACTCAAGGTGCTTTCCCAATTTCTCTTGCAAAACAATTTCATTCTGTGCTTTTTGAGGTAGCTAAGAATGGAGATGCAGGAAGAAAAACCTGGAAATATGAGGAAAACAAGATATGGTTTATGGTAAATAAACAGACTAACAGTAATGGATTCTATATTTTCGTTTTGCTCTCTAAGCCAAATACAAAAGCGGATCCAGTCTCCATCTACATCCTTGCTAGTAATTGTTATGAAGGGTGGTTTTCGTTAGCTACTGCTCTGGAAGAAATTTTACAATTGGTAAAATCTGTGAACCATTCGACATTAATCCCAACATCCATGCCAAAATCCAATCGTTCTTATGCTTAATTCCTTTTATCTAAGCACACTCCTATCATTCCATCAAAACCCATTCCATGTAATCCAAAACCTGTTCCTTGTAATCCAAAAGTCACCGTGCCATCTCCTTTCTTCTGTGACAGAATGGCAGCCAAAACATCTGTGTATTTGGCACAAAATGTTAAAAATGTAAACTTGATTTTTAGTTTAGAAGTGTCTAGAA
>JAJJMB010008429.1:940038-1054586 GCA_023531105.1 Papaver atlanticum | reverse complement strand
AGTGAGTCCTTGTAAGAAGTGGTCTACACGACTAAAGTCTTGAGAGTAAAATAAAATTCAGTTTTTCATTGAGTGTTGTGAGCCCATTTTCAAATCATTCAATACCCATTTAGCTGTTAACCCCAAAATCAATTCCAACACAAAAACCAGCAACTATCAATATACAATCTGTAAACAGGCAACAGTATTTGGGAAATTGGAATACTGCATTTGTGGTCTCTTATTCACTACCAGTGGTATCTTGGGCAGGGATCAGTAAAGCTTTACAGTAAAAAAATCCAACGTATTAAGCCATTAGAGCTATTTCCAATTAATTCTTGTCAGGATATTGTCAATATGGATCCTGATTATAAGCGGGAATTTGTATTTCACATGGATAATTTGGAATTGTATGTTTTTCGATGGAGTAATCATCAATGGCAATCCAACCCAAGAATGGTATCAGATTTCCACCTTGAAATATTTGGGGTTCCATATCAATTCTGGTCATCAGAAGTAATGCAGAGTCTGGGAAAGTTATGTGGGGTCATCCTCTTGATTGATCTAGCTTCTTTAAAACTTCAAGATCTCACAGCAATAAGAATGAAAGTCAGAAATAGCAAAGGAATAAATCATATTCCTTGTGCAATTAATATGGTCACAGACTCAGGTATATTCACAACTCATATTTTCATTGTCGGATCACCAAGAAATAACAATCGGAACCCTAATCAACAATCTTCGGATGATTTGAATCTCCAGTCAACAAGGCAATCAAGTTCAGCAAAAGTTACGGAAATCTCAAACAAGAACAACCAATCTCGTGAGATAGCTGTATCCATGCAGAATTTATCAATAGCCCCGGGTTATAAGCCTGATGACTTGGTTGACACGCAAGATTCTGTGATATCTTCACAACAGACATCTACGCGTCTTGGGTCCAAGAAAAAACGAAGACGCAGGCGTAAACCTAAGTCCAAAAAGAGAAGAGTCTCTAAGCAGGCACTGGAACAAGTATGTGTGGTACATAATAACCATACTACGTCTGACTTCTCTTATGAAATCATTGAGGTAATTGACATGGAAGTTGATATTCCACCTGCATTCAAAGTTTCTGTGGATGCTGATTTTGAGCCGTTGCCCTCCAAGTTACCCATACGTGCACAACTAAAGCCCACCAAACATATAAGAACATTCTCACAGAAACTATATACAATTGACCTGCAACCTGTTCCTAGGTCGGTAAGTCCAGTGTTTACCCTACCTCTTTCTTCCGCACATATATCTCCCTCTACACCAATTCTCAGCACACCACCATTCATTAAACCAACCACAGAAATCCTAGCCATCTTCCAAACACAAAAACCCATCTTCCATTCCTTCCATATTAATATAAATCATAACCACCAATACTCGGTCCCAAACTGGATTATTCATGAAGTGCAAAGATTATTCGATCTTGGCATTCGCATGGGAATTGGCTTCAGTGATATGCCTAATCACTCAAAGAAATTCTTATTGACTAAGATTTCTAATGATGGCCCAGTTCTTAAAACGAATGATGTTTGGTCTGTTGCACCAAAAATAAATATAGATTTTGCTGTTCAAACTATGGTTTATTTTGAAGGGGTTCAAGGCACTTCGATTCATGAACCTAAGGCTAGAGTTAATCCTCATGGGGGTTTGGAGGATACTTTTATGCCATATCTGGAAGATGAAGATTATGGTGAAGTTTCTGATGAAGTATCTTCAACAACTACAACACCTACATACCCACCTGGTTTTGAGCCATCCATTGAAGATATTCAAGATGATGAAGTATCTTCAACTACAACACCTACTTATCTCTCATTGGTAGCACCAAAAAGGCTTGTAACTGAATGTAAGAGGTTGGGTTTTGCGTTGGAAGACATTAGCAACCTTGGATCGATAACCAGAAGAAGTAAGAAAGTTTTGGGTTTAACAAGTGATAAATGAGTCTACAAATTCTTTCATGGAATGTTAGAGGGCTATGCTCTTCTAGCAGAAGACTCATTGTTAAAAAGATGATTCAGTTAACTAATGCACCAATAATTATTCTTCAAGAAACCAAAATGATGTACTGCTCAGATTATGACATTCTCCAAATCTGTGGAAGTTCAAATGTTGGCTGGACTTTTCAACGGTCTTTTGAGAGTTCTGGAGGAATGATAATCTTATGGAATAAAGACTTTCTGGATGTTTCAGACTCTCTAGTGGGTGACTATACTTTTTCTTTTCTTTGTACAAATAAGAGTGATAATTTTGAATGGGTTCTCACGAGTGTTTATGGACCTAACAAACCACATGAGAGGAAAGACTTCTGGGTGGAGCTGGATAATATTTGTAGACTCTGGAATCTGCCACGGTGCTTGGGTGGTGATTTCAACACTATCACAAAGTGTGCTGAAAAAAAAGGTTGTTCAAAGATTACAAAGAGTATGGAAGGCTTCTCTAATTTCATCTCTGATCATGATCTGATAGACCTCCCACTAAAAGGTTCTAGGTATACATGGTCTAATAGTCAAACAAACCCTATTATGTCTAGACTGGACAGATTCCTTATTTCTCCTTCCTTTGAAACACACTACCCTTTTGTCCTCAATTAGCCAAAGCTAGACCTACCTCAGATCACATTCCTATCCTTCTTGACATTTCTGATCCCTCCTGGGGACCTAGTCCTTTTAGATTTGAAATTATGTGGTTCTTGGAGAATGGATTTATTAATTTGTTGGAGGAGTGGTGGTTATCTTTTTGTTTTGCAGGTAGTCCAAGCACAATTTTGTGGTGCAAGCTGAAGGAACTAAAGGAGAAGCTAAAGGAGTGGAATATATAAACTTTTGGGCACACTACTGCAAAGTTAAAGAATATTCTTGCTTAAATTCAAGATTTTGATAATTTGGCTGAAGAATACTTATTATCTGAAGCTCAAGTTTTCATGAGTAAGGCGACAGGAAGAGAAGACATAACATAATTTGAGAGAGTTACACACATGGAAGAAGTATCTTGGAAGGTAAAATCCAATACTAGGTGGTTACAAGAAGGTGATAGAAACTCTCATTTTTTGATGAGTAAGGCTACTGCAAGAAGGAGACATAACAGAATTAGGCAACTATATATTGATGGGAAGCTTGAAGATGATAGGTTCAAATTGTAGAAGCACATTGTGGATTACTATAAACACCTTTTTACGGAGGAGTAAATCATTAGGCCAGAGTTGGAGGATGTTGTTTTTGATAGCATTAATGCAATGGAATCAGACATACTTGATGCCAATTTTTCTGAAAAAGAAGTATTACAAGCTATTAAGGATTTGGGTCAAGACAAGGCTTCAGGGCCTGATGGATATCCACTGATGTTTTTCTCAAGGTGTTGGAGATTTCTAAAAGCTGGTATTATGGCCACCATCAATGAATTTTGTGAGATAGGTAGCATTGATGTGAAACATAATACCACTTTCATTGCTTTAGTGCCAAAAAATGATCAGGTGGAGTCTATTAAAGATTGTAAGCCAATCTGCTTACTTACAAGTACATACAAAATTGTGGAAAAAGTGCTGGCTACTAGATTAAAACTGGTAATGCCAAAGATCATTTCTCCAGTGCAGTGTGCTTATATAGAAGGCATGAAATTTTTTGATGGTACTCTCATTGCAAATGAACTTGTAGATTCAAGGTTAAAAGCTGGTAAGTCTGGGGTTGTTTGTAAGATTGACCTGGAAAAAGCATTTGATAGAGTAAATTGGAATTATCTGGAGTGTGTGATGAAGAAAATGGGTTTCAGTATCAAGTGGTGCAAATGGGTAAAATTTTTCTACCCAACTGCTACTTTTTCAGTGCTGATTAATGGTTCTGCTTTTGGTTTTTTTGGGAGCACTAGAGGAGTTAGACAAGGATGTCCCATGTCCCCTCTTCTCTTCAATATTGTTATGGAAGGTTTCTCTAGGTATTTGGACAGAGCTGCTAATCTTAGCTTGTTCAATGGTTTCTCAGTTGTGGATGGAGGTTTAGTAGTGAATCACCTACTCTATGCTGATGACACAATCCTTTTTGTGGATAATAGAAAAGAGGAACTCACTAATCTGTTCTCTATTCTACATTGTTTTGAGTACATTGCAGGACTAAAGGTCAACACTTCAAAAACAAGACTGATTGCAATTGGAGATTTGCCAGATTTGAATGAGTGGGCTAATGATTTTGGTTGCAAGACAGACAAGTTGCCATTCATGTATTTGGGGATGCCTCTTGGTGCAAAATCCAACTGTAAACTATTTGGACTCCATTTCTTGAGAGGGTGGATGCAAGACTTTCTTTTTGGAAAAAAATCTCTCTTTCAAAAGGAGGTAAATTAGCCCTTCTAAAGCACATTCTTAGTTCCCTTCCTATGTACTACTTTTCACTTTTCAAAGCACCTATTTCTATCATTAATTCTCTGGAAAAGAAGATGAGAGACTTTCTTTGGGAGCATAATTCTGGCAGCAAGTGCTCTCATCTGGTGAACTGGAAGATAGTTATGGCAACTAAAGAAAAAGGTGGTCTTGGAGTTTTAAACCTAAGACTCATGAACCTGGCTTTATTGGCTAAATGGTGCTCGAGGTTTGGTAATGAGAAATCTCACTTGTGGTACAAGCTTATTGAGGAAAAGTATGGCAGCAATTTCTCTTTTTGGACTCCAGGTTCTATTCTATCCCCACATGGTGTTTCATGTTGGAAAACCATTGCAGAAACAAGGGATTTGATTACAAGGAATTATGCTCTCTCTGTTCATTTAGGTAGAAATATAGATTTTTGGCATACTAGGTGGTGTGGTGACTCATGTTTTATGAACTCTTTCAAAGATTTATTCAAGATTGTAAGATTCAAGAATGCAACCCTGTCTGAGCATATCACTACTGATGGATCTTGGAGTTTTGATTTAAAGAGAGCACTCTCGAATGATGATGCTAATTCTTTTGCTTCTTTACTTGGAATCATTAGCTCAACAACACCCACTCTTGATACTTTACCTGATACAAGAAGATGGCTTGTGGAATTTTTACTGTCAAATCTCTGTATGCTGAGATGATAAGCAATCAGGGTGTTGATGGTTTCCCATATCAGTTTGTTTGGGTTTCGACTGTGCCTCCAAAGATAAACTTTCTACTTTGGTGTGTTGTTCATGGAAGATTGAATTCACAGGATATGTTGCGGCACAAAGGTATGGATATTTATAGTTCATGCAGTTTATGTGGTGATGCACCGGAGACTCAGGATCATATTCTTCTGCATTGCAAAGTTGCGCATAAGGTTTGGTCTTCCATTACTCCTAATGATAACTGGGCATGAGTCTTCCCTGAATCGATAATGAAATTGGCTTTGATATGGTCTAATAATACTTTATCTGGTTATGGAAAGGAAGCATGGAATCTCATTCTGGCTGCTGTAGTATGGGTTTTCTGGAAAGAAAGAAATTACCGCGTTTTTGAGGAGAATTACACCTTCAAAACAGATGCAGATTTGTGCATAGATGCAAAGGCTCTAGTGCTTTCATGGGCTGCTAGTTCTGGACATAGGTTGCATATAAATTCAACGTACACAGTGCATAACTGGAGTATCGTTTTTTCTTGATTTTCATACTACTTCTGGTAGTATTTTGTATATTCTTTTCATCTTAATAAAATCTCTCTTCTAATCAAAAAAAAAAAACTAAAGGAGAACAAATATTTGATGAACAATCAAAGCAAGTGCATTCTGAAGAACAGATAGATTTTCTTACACTTCATATATCATACAATAGTTGTCTCTGTGGCTTTTCTATGAAAACCATTATGTTCACTTTTCATTTGCTTTCTCTCTTAGTCATATGTACTTTACCCTCCTAAAATGTTTTAACAACAATCTGGAAACATTTAGTCATCAGCAGGGTCTAGTGGCATATCCTCTTCGTCAGGGACGGATCCGGATATTCTTGTTGAGCGGGGCTAAAATATTGAAGAACTACAGTGAAAGGTAAACTGTGTAAAAAAAAGGAGAGAGATTGTTGTACGAGATCTTTGAAATTATACAATAGAAGTTCTAGAGAAGTACATTTCTCTTGATGTTCAAAACAACTATATACAGATTTACTCAAACCGGAGATACTGGCTTCATACTTAGCACAAATGCACGATGCTCCAATAATTAGCACAGATGCACGATGACCACGCTGTGCTATCAAATTCCAGACCCGAAAAAGATTTTTAAACACCTTCATATATATAGTTTCTGATATGACACAAGTTTTTTGGAATACTCCAGTTCTTGAAATGTCCAAGAACAACCTTGAGGTGGGTTAGTACGCACCAACGATGGAAACAAAGTTCTAACAGTTTCTTACACAAGTTATGTAGCCAAACTCAATTCCTTTTCACTCAAGATGGATCGACTCATCAAGAATATAACTAATGAAACCCTTTTTCAGTTCTAGTCTTCTAGATACAAAACTGAAACCCACAAGCCACAACACCAAAACAAACAAAAGCCCCGGTATTTGAAACACTCTTAAATATAACCTAAATTAACAAGCTAAAGTAAAAATTACAAGCCATAATACCTTTAATTCTGATCAGAGTATCAATTAATTGAATGACCACGAACTTTTAGTAGATTTTAATCAAAATCAAATTAAGGGTTTGAGTAAATATCTATGGAACTCTCTAACTCTCCATCTCTGGTGGTGATCGAGGCAACTAAGCAAATGAGAGTTGTTTGATCAAGCGATTAAAATATAGCAGGCTAATGTCAGTTAGTACGGGCTACAAATAAAAATGCTAACTAATACCTATACTAATAATGGGGCACTCTGCATGTTTCTGGCAGAATTCATTCACTGTTCCAACGAACACTCTATTATGAAACAAATCAACATGTAATTGTCCTGGAAATTTCCAAATAATAAACGTCCAAGAACAGAAATGAATTTATCGAACAAATTTTATCTCTTAGAGAACAAAATTTCCAACTAATAACCGTCCAAGAACAGAAATGTATCTCTCGAACAATTTTTTTCTCTTAGAGAACATAATATTCCAAGATGATTGGTTGAAATGATACGTATACATACAACCGAGGAAATGAGATATCACTCAATGAAGTTCCTTAAAACGTAGTAGTAGGAGTACTGACATTCTCATACAAGAAACATATTTAAGTACTAGGAAATGCATGAATGGTTGAACTGACAAAGGCGATCTCGAAACTGTCGACTCCAAGTCTTAGCAATTTTGTTTAGATTGTTTTCACACATATAAGTCAACCAAGAATGAGACTCGAAAGATGAACTAAGCATGTATCACAAATAACAAATCGGAAAGGAGATCATACACTATTGCTATGAATAACTCGGAGGCATAACATAAGGTACGCGTCAACATGAATACAGGTAGATACTATAAAAACCACAGTAAAAATTACTAATATGAACATCAAATTTCATTACCTCTGGAAATGACCAAGACCACGACATCCCACAACCAGCAGATCCGGTCGAACTCTCCTCACCTCATGGCAGATCACTTCTTTAGCATCACCACTCTTGATTCATGCTTCACAGGAAATATAGAAACATCCCATAATAATAAAGACGACAACCATTTGCAAAACTATACAACGCAAACAAAGTTCACCTTACACCGTAAAAGAATATTATACATGTTTGAATTATTAGACAGGTTGTCACCTAACAGCTGTCTTCATTTCATTTGCTTCCACTGATCACAGTTGTACCAGTGTATACCTTACACGTGTTCCCTTCTCATTGGTCTTAAATGATGTGTCACAGATAGGTTGTCTGTTTTAGTTATCAGTGTAGAACTATAAATGTTGTGTCTTATCTTGAGTCTGTAACAACAATACACAGACTTTGTCTGTTTCATTTTCTGTTTTGATTCTTCTGTATTTGTGTTCTTGAACTCATTCTTGATTTATCAAGAACATAGATCTATTATGGTATCAATCGTCTAGTACGATCCTTTTTCCGCTGCTTTACTACTTTAATCTTTGATCAAATTTCTCTGCAATCTTTGATCTCTCTGCAATCTTTTTCAATTTATTTTTTAGATCTACAATGGCTTACAATCATTATGAATCTCGAATTTCTCAGATTCCTCTTAATCATATCTCTCATATCATCCATTTTAAACTCACTGAAGATAATTTCATTACCTGGAAGAGTGTTTTATTTCAATTACTGAAGAAATACAAAGTTTCATGATTCATTGATGGATCTCTTCCTTGTCCGAGAAAATACGTTAAAGAATGGATTGATGGATAACAAGGCCTTTGATGCTTTTCAGGCTGCTATGCGCAATCAATATGCTTCTATATCTCGTGGTCGTGGTAGAGTTAATTATCCATCTCAATCAACTAGGAGTAACTCTCAATTTCATCCAAGATCCCCTACTCCTAGTTATTTCAATTTTTCATTTGTTCCACCACCATCACCTCCACCACCACCACCACCACTATCACATACTTCTGCTTTCTCAGTATCTGACACTCTCATTTGCCAAATATGCACTAAACCTGGTCATGATGCTCTTTCTTGTCGTAATCGGATGAATTTTGCTTATCAAAACAATAAGACACCTCATCATCTCAGTGAAGTGTTAGCCTCTGCAAATATTTTGGGGGGAAATCCATGGTATGCAGATACTGGAGCAAATAATCACATCACAACTGATTTCTCTGAATTAAATACTTCTAATACTTTTGTTGGTTCTGAAGAAATTCACACAGCTAATGGTTCAGGTATGAAAATATCTCACATTGGTTCTACTCTTAAGTACACTCCTGCTAAGATGTTTGCTTTAAATAACATACTTCATGTGCCACAAGCCTCAGCAAATTTACTGTCAGTTCATAAGTTTACTTCTGATAACAAATGTTCAATTACTTTTGATCCTATTGGTTTTACTGTGAAGGATCTCTTCTCTGGGAAGATTACTTTACAAGGCCCTCACAATAATGGTTTATATCCTATCAACTTCACTGCCAAACCTTCAGCTACACCTCCTACCAACACAGGGAATCATGCTTATTCAAGTACCACTTCATCATCTGCAGTCATTTGGCACAGAAGATTGGGCCATCCTTCTTTCAACACAATGCAAAATGTTAGTAGAGTTCTTTCATTGTCAACCATAATAAAGACACCCATATTTTGTCATGAATGTCATCTTGGTAGAAGTCACAGACTACCTTTTTCATCTTCTTCTCATTGTAGCACTAAACCATTACATATACTTCATCTTGATCTTTGGGGTCCAAGTCCTGTAACTTCAAATGCTGGTTTTAAGTACTATGTGAATATAATTGATGACTTCTCCAAGTATTGTTGGATTTTTCCTTTCTTTGACAAATCATATTTTAAGACAATCTTTTTTCAATTAAAGTCTCAAGTTGAAACTATGTTTGGTCTTCCTATATGCATAATAACAACAGATGGAGGTGGTGAGTTTCTTCACAATGAATTGACATCTTTTTTTATCATTATGTGGTATACTTCATGAATTCTCTTGTCCACTTACCCCCTAAGCAAAATGGTGTTGATGAGTTGAAGCACAAGCATTTAGGTTAAGTAGGGAGGACCTATCTTATACAATCAGGACTATTAGATGCTTATTGGGTTGAAGCATTTCAGACTGCAAATTACACCATTAACAGACTACCCATTAAATCAATAGCCTATAAGTCTCCTTATGAGGTTCTTTTTAAAAGATCTCCAGATTATCACTTTTTGAAATCATTTGGCTGTCAATAGCCTATAAGCCTCCTTATGAGGTTCTTTTTAAAAGATCTCCAGATTATCACTTTCTGAAATCATTTGGCTGCCTTTGTTATCCTTGGATCAAACCATACACAACTCACAAACTACAAACTAGAAGCTTACAATGCATTTTTCTTGGTTATAGTTTAAATCACAAAGGTTACAGATGTCTCATCCATCTTCTGGCAGAGTGTATATTTCAAGAAATGTGATTTTTGATGAACATACTTATCCACTGAGGTCAACTTCATTATATGCTACACCTACTGATTCTCCTACTGCTTCTACATCAACTTGTGATTCTACTGAGTCACAGTTGTCAGCTCCAACTGCTTCACCAACTGTGTCACCGAACACTCTAACTGCTACTACTTCATCTGCTGAATCAGAGTTACTTTCTTCCACAGCAAATTCTCATACAACTGACAATGAGGTATCATCAACAACTCATTTACCTTTTGTTATCATGAATCAACACAATATGGTCACTTGGGGTAAATCGGGACTTAAAAATCCAAAGGCTTATTGCTCTAAGTATGCGTTATCTGCCTCCATAGTCTCTACTACACCACCTGCTCTACCTACTTGTATTTCTCAAGCACGAAAGAATCCTAAATGGGGTGTTTCTCTGGTTAATGAGTATAATGCTTTACAAACAGCAGGCACATGGTCTTTAGTTGATCCAGATCCTTCCCAAAACTTAGTTGGCTGCAAATGGGTCTTCAAGATAAAGCAGAATCCAGATGGCACTATAGAAAGATATAAAGCTAGACTAGTAGCTAAGGGTTTTCATCAACAAGCTGGTCTTGATTATGATGAAACTTTTAGCCCTGTAGCTAAGCCAACAACAATTAGAGTCCTTCTCTCTTTGGCAGTTCAGTTTGGATGGAAAATTAATCAACTTGATGTCAGTAATGCTTTTCTTCATGGGGACTTAAAAGAAGAGGTTTACATGACACATCCACCAGGATTTGTTGATCCTGATCATCCTCATAAGGTTTGCAAGCTCCACAAATCACTCTATGGACTGAAACAGGCTCCTAGAGCATGGTATGAGAAGCTTATGAATGTTCTGTTATCCTATAATTTTGTTCCTTCTATAACAGATACTTCTCTTTTTGTTCAGAAGGTTGGATCAAGAATTACATTGATTCTTGTTTATGTAGATGACATTCTCATTACATATAACTCTTCAGCATACTTCTCTTAACTTATTTCTCTTCTTCAAACTCATTTTACTCTTAAGGACTTAGGAGCTCTACATTATTTTTTAGGCTTGGAGGTCAAGAGGAATGATTCTAGTATTTTTCTTTCTCAAACTAAGTATGCCTTGGATTTACTCAACAAACATGACATGATGGGTGTTAAGCCATGTTCTTCACCAGTTTGTGTTGGCACTACACCATATAGGTCTCTAGTTGGTGCTTTATAGTATCTAACCTGGAATAGACCTGAAATTAGCTATGTTGTTAATCAAGTCTGTCAATTTATGCAGTCTCCCACCACTGTGCATTTAACAGCTGCTAAAAGAATTTTGAGGTATATTAAGTCAACTGTGGACTATGGCATTCTCTTCACTAAAGGGTTGTTGGCAGTTAATGGATTTAGTGATGCAGATTGGGGTGGTTCTCCTGATACCAGGAGAAGTACATGAGGATATTGTATCCTTTTTGGGTCCAATCCTATTTCATGGTCTAGCAAGAGGCAAGCCACTGTGGCCAGATCCAGCACTGAGGCTGAATACAGATCACTTGCAAATTCAGTTGCAGAGGTTGTTTGGGTGTGTCATCTATTAAAGGTTCTACATCTCTTCCTGAAACTTACTCCAACTATACAGTGTGACAACATAAGTGTTATCTCTCTTTCTTCAAATTCTGTGTTTCACATCCGTATGAAGCATTTAGCTGTGGATTTCCATTTTGTCATGGAGCTCATCCATTCTAAGACATTGCAGGTTCACTATGTTTCTACATTGGATCAAGTTGCAGATGTTTTTACTAAAGGCCTTTCTAGATTCCAGTTTCTCAGAGACAAGTTGCAGGTGCATCATTATGGACACCTCAACTTGAGGGGGGCTATTAGACAGGCTATCACCTAACAGCCGTCTTCATTTCATTTGCGTCCACTGATCACAGCTGTACCAGTGTATACCTTACACGTGTTCCCTTCTCATTGGTCTTAAATGTAGTGTCACAGATAGGTTGTCTGTTTTAGTTATCAGTATAGAACTATAAATGTTGTGTGTCTTATCCTGAGTCTGTAACAATAATACACAGACTTTGTTTGTTTCATTTTCTTTTTTGATTCTTTTGTAGTTGTGTTCTTGAACTCATTCTTGATTTATCAAGAACATAAATCTATTATGAATGTCTTTTTTAGTGATGAGAGAGGTGAAAACAAGGAAATTATACCCTAAACTGATGACATCTTTCTACAAAGTCTGTAGCTATTCTCCATGGCTCGAAGGTCTGTAGGAGATGCAAAATGTTGTCCATATCATCGAACCCTAGCAAAAGTACGACGAGAAAGGACTATTAGTCATTTGCCTCCATATTACCAGGTATAACCAACAGGAGAAACAGAGTTTGCCGTAATTTCCAAATTTCTGGAACAAAAATGAGAAACAAAGCATCCGAACAGGATTTTTCATGGAAAGATACCAGTGAATAATAAGAAGAAAGCTAACCATAAATACATAATACAAACTCGCAAAACAAATGACAAACAATTCGTAGAAGCCTGGTCAAAAGAGCTGTGACGTATAGAAATGAGAGCCTTCGCCGAATGTAGATACTTACTTCTCCCTCTGTTTCAAAAAGACTGTCCTCTATTCCATTTTCGTCTGTTTCAAAATTTTGTCCAGCTTCTGTTTATGGTCATATTTTTCCAAAGAACTTTCTAATATACCCTTAAAATTTTTATTTTCATAAATTCATTTTTAACGAGACCCGATCTAAAATATTAAAGAAATTTATATAATTAAGGAAACAAATATATCCTTCATTCCTTTTAAGGGAATATATATTTGCCTCAAAAAATTAAATTCTTTATAAAGTTTATACTCCATAAATTCGATATCTTTTAATTTTATTTTTATA
Source organism: Papaver atlanticum (assembly GCA_023531105.1). Lineage (NCBI taxonomy): Eukaryota > Viridiplantae > Streptophyta > Magnoliopsida > Ranunculales > Papaveraceae > Papaver > Papaver atlanticum. The sequence goes on along the minus strand of JAJJMB010008429.1, from coordinate 1,041,708 downwards.
TGTCATATTTATAATCCTCCTAACAATTTTAGGTAGTTTTTATTGATAGCATTTTTATTAAAATAAAATATGTAAGTAACTAAGGGTAGTCAAGTAAAATAATGTGGTCTCCTTAATATTTAGACCAAATCAAAGCGGACAATCTTTTTGAAACAGAGGAAGAACAATAAAAAAAATTAAAGACGGTATCTACCTAAAACGGATTGTGGCTCGCCATGTTAACTCAATTAGGAATAAAATGCATTGCAGTATACAAGTAACACAATAGTTTTAAACTTGCAGTTATTCTTTTCACCAGGAAAATAAAAATAAACCCTTCTCCACTTGATGTTATATTCAGATGAAAACACAAATTTACAGCGTATGAAATAACAAACTAATTCCTACACGCCATGACAAACATAACTTGCATGAAGTACTTTACTATGGATCAATCAAGTAAAATTGTCACAAATACTGATCTAGTGGATGAACAACTTACACATTCCATTGGTAACAGAAGAAAAAGGATATAATTGAAACAAGAACCCTAGCTACAAATTCTTTTATAAATTCAAGAAATCATGTCTTCCACAAACTTCCACCAGAACGGAAATTCACCGTTATTTCATTCCTTGTACTATTATTTTGGAAAAATTAAACTAAAACCCAAATTATTTGTCCATTATCAAATTATTGAACCGATTCAAAACCAATCAACTAAATCTAAAATAAAAACCTACAAGAATCGATCAATCAGAGGGATACAAAACCAAACCGTTCAGATCATAACCTTCTTTTCATATATTTATAGTTTATTATTCAAAATTATACCTACATCAATTTTACTAAAACTATGAAATGCTGATAAACAGAAACATAAAGTAAGAATAGTCAAAAACAAAAACAAAATATGAAGAATTAGGGCAAGAAGGAAGAGAAAACTAATCATCTTCATCAGTAACCTGAACATGCAGAAACATAAACTTGAAACTAAGGATCGGTTATGGAGGTTTCTTTGTGCTTTGTAAACCAAGTACGTTTAAAAACAATAACTAAAAAGAAAATTATGGCTTCGCCCAGGATTGAACTGGAGACCTTTAGCCTTCAGTGTGTTAGACTTCAGTGATAACCAACTGTTTGTTGACATAATATTGGAAGGTTTTAGTCTCATTGATACAAATAGTGGAATTTTTAAAACCAAATCAGTATGCGTATATATATATATATATATATATTTGATCAATCAACGGTGGGAATTGAACCCGCAACCTATAGGTAATTTTGCAACAAATATTTGTAATCACATGATCCCTCTTATTCACTTGAATCACTTCTCCCTCAACATAGAGATGGAATGTCGTGGTCTGATGATGTATATGGTTGTTAGGAGCTGCACCCGCAGATGTTTTGGTGAGCTTAGCAGCTAGGTCCGTTGAATTTGCTCTGCAAGGATTAGTTCATCGCTTTCTGAGACCTTTAACGCGGATTGGATGCCTGCTTCCAAAATCTCCCCCTTTTAATGCCAATAAGAGAATATCAAAGCATTACCTTTCATCAATGTTAGATCCTCTTATATTAATTCTTAGCCATTAGATTTAGGAATATTCAAAAAAAGATTCTCGTCACAAAATTCTGTATTTACAGAAACGCCATTGTTATAAAAATAAAGGAAAATATTTAAATCACATCTTCCAAACCGTTCGTTGGATTTTTATGAACTTTATATATTTGAAAATCCCTTTGAATTATCTACGCAACGAGCATAAATAACAATACTAATTTTTTATGAACTTTATATATTTGAAAAGCCCTTTCAAATTGGACATTTGTGTTAGGTTCCATTTTATAAAAAAGTGGTCATAAAAAAGACTCCCTCCCTTCGGGCTCTCCGGTCCGCCGGCCCAATAAATAGCTTCGTACCTTTTTACAAATTTTAAACATTAATCTTATATATATATATATATATATATACTAATATAAAAAGAAGTGATGTCTGTCTTGGGTAATAAACGACCGTTGATTTCGGCCATCCGGCGGCTAGGATCGATAGTTGGCGAGGTTTCTATCTGTCCGTCCATTTTAGACATATAATTTTGAGAGATACATCCATCCGTCAGTTCATAATTGTTTTTGACGACAGAGATTATGCCCTGGCCCGACTTGAATAAACCTAAACATGGTTGGCCTTGGTTACGGATTTTATTGTCTGTAACCAATTTTTAAGATATATACATATAATTTTGGACGGCTTAGATTATGATGCTGCCCGGACCAAAAACGACCCCTAACGTCGCTCCCTTATCGGTGTTTCTTTGTGTTCTGCCGGCTACAAGTCTCCACATGGTAATATATGTTTCCCTTGAAAATAAAATACAGTATGTAAACGGTAAATAGAGTCAGAATATAAAAAACAATAGATAAAAAAGTCGCACTTACAATTTTTGTTAAACTTAACGTTCAAAGAAATTGACATCTCTCTCTTATTTCTCTTCATCTTCCCTTTTTCAAAAAAGAAAGAAAAAAGAACTCAAGAGCTGTCTTGCCCAGATTTGGTCCCGAAGGACTAAATCTGAGCAAGGATTCTTTTCTTTTAAAGTTTTTGATAGTAGGTAATTGAATAAGATGTTTTTACATCATTTTTGGTGTCTTTTGACATATTTTTTCGTCGTTTTGGGGCGATTTTTCTTCGTCGTTGTAGGGCAAGTTCTTCAAATTTTAATGACCGGTTCCTGGCTTGATATTCGCGATTCAAAAACATCTACGATTTATCACAACATCCTGCATTTGTGTTCGTGTGGATCGACAATTTTATGGGCAAAGTACTCCTTTGTTTTAGAAGCATCTCTTAGAGAAGAAGAATACAATCGGATTAAATGGTCGGGATTTATTTCCGGATATACCATCATCTCTCCCTTATACATAAAGTTTTTCTGGATATCTTTGCGGTTTATCGCTCTTTCTCTTTGCGATCTACTTGTAATTGATGTCTTTATTTGTATTAGAGTTTTGATTATCTATTATTTTGATGTTTTTGTCATTCTTGTAAGCGAACACGTAATCAATGTTTTGATTTGAATTGAAATATGTTGATTGTCCAAAAAAAAAAAAAAAAAAAAAAAAAAAAAAAAACTATTTCCAACAAACCAAAGTCGTGTGTTTTTTTAAAACGTATACTACTACTGGACAAAATTGGATGCATATGTAACTGGTTGCAATAAAGGGTGCAGTGATAACTGGTTAAGAACATGTCCCCTCCAAAGAAAACTTCTTAATCTTGCCATTATCAATATTTGTGGAATCGCAACAAAAAAAAAAAAAAAAAGATTAAGAAAGAAAATCCCAAAGGTGAACAAAGATATGACTATAATATTGATTTCAAGATGACCGGAGCTTCCCCTGGCTTAGTTATTAATCGTAAATACGGCAGCCTTCCTGATCGTCGTGACCAAGTTTCCTAACATAATTAATTTAGTTTCCTAACATAATTAGACTTTCTAATTTAATTTAGTTTCATAATTAAAAATGGTTAACATTAATGTCAAATATTAATTTTCGAAAGAAACTTATCGGGACCACGGCCGGGGCTGTAGGCCCCGACTGATTTGACCCGACGAACAAAACATGGGGTCCGTAGGTCCCGACTAACTTATATATTCAATCCCTTGGATTTAAACTTAATCACGGCAATATTTAATGTGGTGATTACATTTGACCATAAATTTTTTATTCCTACGGTCTCGGTTGATTTGATCCGACCAACAAAATACTAGGACTACAGGCCCAGATTGATCTGTATTTAACAAAGATACATATCCATCCGTCCGTTGTGTATACATATGTCCGCATGTTGTGTATACGGCTGAGATCTTATTATTTTCCAATCAACGGATGGGGCCATAGGCCCCGACTACTACGACCCGACTAAAATTTTGTGTGATCATACTGACCAGCTAACGAAACAATAACCCAAAATCGGAAAAAGGTTGAGCCCATCCGTAGGCCGGTGTGATACCTAGTCTTATATCTTATCTTATATATATATATACTAATATAAAGAAAAGAGGCATTTTTGGTAGGAGACCCCCCTAAATTACTTAGTTGTCCCCATTTTTTATATATTTATATAAATACCATATTACACGCTTAACTCATAAAGGAAAATTAAAGTTTTACACTTTTAGTTGGCAACTGAGCTACAAGTTGGGCACCAACCCCTTTATGAATAACAACACCCAATCTATGAGAAATAAAACTACCAGGATCGCTACCAGCATCATTACTAACTAAACAATTCTTCAAACGCTTGAAAAAACAAATATTATCCTCACTAAGCTCCCCTAAAGTAGTGAAAGCTAAAATACCCATACCATAAACGTGTGAGACACATTCATCCAAGTATTTAGTACGTTTACGCGAAATTTCCTTCGAAATGGCCTGGCCTGGAATAAATGCACGAACTCCCTCGCCAGTGAAAGGAGAGACGCATGTGACATCCATACACACGTCTTGGCCATTTTCCCAGTTGAGAGCAAGAATGTCCGCTGGACGTGAATCCTTGTTATCATCAGACAAAAAACCTAGAGCAACTTCTGTACGCGCAGGTACACCAGACTTGTAGCAAATATCAGCAATTACATCACGAACCAAGTCATGCCGAAACTTAAGTCCAACATCTTTAGCACAGTGAAGCGCATGATCCCCAAAAATATCCATAGGTTTATTAACACGAGCACAAACCATCTTCAACAAACAAGGGGATACCAAGGCGGTAACAAACTATAGCTCTGAACTATCTGGGCCCAAGGCATTGATTCAACTCACTGATCGGAACAGCTAGAAGGTAATCTTGTGCGTGTTTGACACGATTAAATTGCCACAAAATAGAGTCTCTTGCAGATAATGAAAATTGGACAGAGATTTGCTTCTTTACTGCATCAAAATAAGTGCCTGCCAAGGAGTGCATAGAAGGGGGTGGGGTGGGGTGGGGTGGGGTGGGGGGAAGTATCATCGACACAATAAGTTGAAGGAAAACCACATACCTGAATAAAGTTCTGAAGAGTCGTCTGATAAGCAGAACCATTGTCTGATGAAAATAAATTACCAAGAATAACCTTCCGCATCGAAGTAGTCTGACTCTGGGAAGCAAGATAATAGTAGGTGTGGGTGTCAGACATAGTATATATACCAAGACCACCATCTTTGATAGGCAGGGTAGCCAATCTCTGTTGCAAAGGCCCAAAACCAGTTCCATCTCCCGTGATTAAAAGTCTCAAATATTAAAGAAGATGGTCGTCAAAAAGATCAGTGGCCTTTTGTGGAGCTGCAAGGTTGGTGGTACGCATCGCAAAGTATAATCTGGACACACCGACGTAATTGCGAAGTAACAACATCTCACTATGTGGGTTCTTGAGTTTTTTGATAGCGGACATTAGTTGAATGGTCTTTTTCACCCTACTCAAAACTATGTCACTCATGAAATCCAAATCCAAACTCACAGGACCACCAATAAGTTTAACACCGTTGCTGGGCCTACCAATATCTTTGGGGAAAACACCTTCGACAATACTACGTGGATCAACTGAAGGCCAAAAGACTTCAGTTTTCTTAATATTAAGATGCAATCCCCTGCTCGGGCCTTCAAATTCTATTATGCTCAGAGCTCTAGCAACCTCAAGCGTATCACCAATAATAGTGCCATCATCTAAGTACCATGCATGCAGATCAAGTTCACAACGAGAAGCAATGGACTTCACAAAAGGGTGAAGTGTCAGAGCAAACAAAAGGGGACCGAGAGGATCACCTTGCTGAACACCAAGGGATGAAGACAAAATGTGCTGATCATAGTACAGTCTAGCAGGCCTAGCATAACAGAACTCAACCCAACGAGAAATACCTGGACAATGAAGCCGGACCTCCTTAATGAGATGAGATCTGCACACCATGTTGAATGCATTTGAGAAGTCAATAAGCAACATTGACATCTTATCTGAATGACCCTTCAACTCTAGCAAACCATTTACCGCATGAAGAATACTTTCCCCTCTAACCGGCATACCAACACCAAATTGGTGATCACCTAAATAAGAAGTCATGGCCTTACCGACAGAAAAGGCAGCTACTTTGGAGACCAAACGACGCCAAATGGTTCCAACCATAATAGGCCTAAGTCCTCTTCCTGGCTTGAGTAATGGCGTAAGAGGTGCACTGGAAATGTACTCACCTAAAGCACTAGGGCACTTGCCTGCCAGCCAAAGGTTGACTACTCCAGTAATTGAAGCCAATAACTCATCTGCAACTGCCGCTGCTGCCCCCACTCAAGGCATCAGTTAGGTGCTGTGCACGCAAGCCATCGCGACCAAACAAAGTTCCTTTGGGGAAACTCTTGATGGCACCCAAGACCTCTCTTGAATCAACCGTTACAGGGTCACTGCAATCTTCTGTATTCGGAATGGAAGGTGGAGGGGCAGCCAGATGTTTGGATTCAAGTTCAGCCAAGGTGTTGTCATTGCGGGGGGGGGGGACACCATTCGATGACAAAACACGAATTGCGGCTGCATAGTGTCCATAACCGATCTTCTTTCGACAGGCGCTCAAGTTGGAAACTTCCGTCTTCTTCTTACCGTCCCGTTTAGTGTGCTGATGGCTTGGTAGATGCAACAGCTTTGATATCAGCGTGCACCATTTGGGTTCCTTCCAAATCAATAAAGCTTGCTGATCGCAGCTACTTGAAGTCTCTTCCTATTGCTCGACTTCTCCTCCGCTGAGCGTTTGGGTCTGTAGAGAGATAAAATACAGATGGGGAGGAGTAGGAGCCGTATCCAAGCAGTCAAGTCAGCTGGTCTGCTAAGCACACCGTCGACGCAGGTCTTCAAAGTCCGGGAAAAACTGAGTCTGCATTGATGCGGTACACTGGACACTGTGGTGAAACACTGTTGGAAAACAACACTGAGAAGTTCTGCTGATAATGAAAAGGATTCAACCTCCAGAGCATCAACGGTATTCACCTCTGCCAAAGAATCTTTTGCTGCATCATCCAGCCTGTTCAAAACAGGTAAGACTTCACTCGTCATCTTACCAAATACATGGATGATGAACTCTGCAGAAGTGTCGTTAAAAGGACCAGGGATTATATCACTGTGATCACCTTTATGTCCTTTACAGGGAGATCTCCAGGCGTGTAGGTTCATGCACGTACTGCATAACCACATGCGAAGCTATAGGAGGACTCTTTCAACGAACTGGTAAACCTGCAGGTCAACGACAATGGAAGCTCTGCAACTATTCTTGTTTTCAAGGTGACTAATGATAGAACCCCTGGCATATCCCCTGCCATTTCTCCATCGTGGCATCCATTGAGATGTTTGAAAGGACAATGGTAATATCCGTTTTACAAAACATCTTCTCATGTAATCGATGGAACTGTATGATAAGGCTCTGCAGTCTGAGGAGATGAAGGAAACGGCTGGGATGAGGATGGTGGTTGAAAAGTTCGAGCAGCAGCAGATCGAGAAGACGCAGGCATGGTAGAGAAAAACCCTAAAAAGAAAAACGAAAGCCAAACACCCTAGAACAAGCTGTAGCAGCAACTCAAAAAACACCGTGGAAAACAATTCGAAAATCCAAAGGGAAAAAAGAGAAAAACGGAAGAAATCAAATCAAAAGGAAGCCGGGAATGAGACCAATCCATTGAAATCTCTGGCTTTCAATCGCCAGATATTGTCGCCGGAGCTCATTGTCAATCCAAAATACTTGTCGCCATAAAAGTTTTTTTTTTTCCAGATGTTTTCAACAACTTTTTTTTTCTTTTAAAAATAGATCAAAAACTTTTAATATCTTTCAAAATATACACCGGATTTTTGTAAAATTTATATATCTGAAAAGCTCTTTCGATTATCTATGTAATGAGTACAAATAAGAATAGTAAATTTTTGTTTTAGGAAAAAAAATTCATGGCTTTTAAATTTAATATTGTTGGATGAGTAAAATTTAAGCACGTGCAGCGCACATGTGTCCTTATTAGTATATATAAAATAAAAATCGTGATATTTTAAATTTTAACGGAAATGTTAGTGTTTCTTTAATATAAACTAGTGATATCGTATACGCGATGCGCCTGCCGCCGAACCTAAATGTTTCTAGAACTACTATGAAATGCCCGTGGACCCACTCAACAATTCACAACTTTGATTGTTGGGCTCCGCTTAGATGTTCTCATTTCTGTCACTATTATACTAACATTATAGAACTGAAACCTACAAAACAAACTTCCATGGAATAATCTCTTAAACCTACACAAATAATAAAACGTTCTCACACATTACATTTAGGCAGTAACATGTTGGCAAAGATGCACGGACGATGCGACAGCCGTTCCGTTTCAAGACCTCTACAAAATATTTGTTATTCTTTTTTAAGTGTAAACAACTTATCACATGCGCATTTCAAGGAGTCACACTGTCACCAAGGCCAAATTCAAACAACTCTTTCAAGGAACGTGAATCAGTCAGCATAGCTCAATGGCCACCACCAGCAGCTAAGTTTCACACCTCTCCTGCACACTTGCATAAATAAGAGCAAGTATGTCAATTTAAAACCAATTAGAGCAGAAAGAATACAAACACCTAATCTATTAAAATACGTTAAAATAGACTGGCCAGAGAGCACAATAATATCGGGTGAAGAATTTATCTTTTTATCTAATAAGAGATACAAATTTATGTCCCAGATCTACATGTCGGTCATAGTTTGATGACTTTTTTCTCGGTTTATAACTATAAAGTCGTTCTTGTCAACATATCATTTTGCATACCTATTGATTCAGCTACATAAAGAAAAACAAAAACCCAAGATACAACAAAACATCATAGAGACTAAAACACCAACAGCAAGACCAATACGATGGCACAACACAGGGAAAATGTAAGCAATGGTGATGGCTCTGGTCCAATATGCAAGAAAAAATATTGCGGTACCAAAACCACAAACTCCGGTAGAAAATATCTCTGAGCAGAGTATGTTTGGAATTGCACAAATCCCATCACGAAGCCACATATGTAAAATAAAACACCCATGGTTAATAGCACAAATAACGGAATTTTATCTTCTGGTTAAGATGTAGGCGATGAAGGGCCATTAAACCCCAAGAGACAGTGCAGAGCTACTACAACCTTGCTGTAGAGAATTTGTTGATCAGTGTGTATATAATCTTTCCATTTCTTGCGTAAATCAAAGTACGACAATAAGTTGAAACTGAAATTCTTAGGAAAATCAACAAACAACTGGACTTCACAAATTTGGAAAGTAAAATTCACGACCATAATGGGTTCATAGAAAGCAAATGTAAGTATAAAACATTTGTTTTTTCCAAAATTTGAAAGAATTGATAAGCAATGGAAACTAAAAGTCCCCACTGAGATTTCAATATTCAAAGTTTAAACCAAGTTAGTTCACATGGTACTGACAGTAACAGAAGAGTAGTTATATATCAATCTTTTAACCAAAAGTGACATCCTAGGACAGTTAGTATCATTTCAGAAAGTTATTACGGCAAAAATATTATCCTAAAGAGCAAAAAAAGTACATTTAAGTCTGTAATTTGGCAATCAATACACAGATACGAAAATACTGGCCAAAGAAGACTTGAACCTCCGACCGAGAAAAATGAACCCAATCCACACTAAAATAAAATTCTGATATACACTCGCTCAGTGGACATTTCAATGATTTCATCCACGTCTTTCTGCAAAAGAGAAATTCAAACTTGAAGTTTGATAGCAGTATCTACTTCCCACTAAAGAACTCTACCAATTTCTAATTGACTTTAACTTTTCATATATATTTGGGTTGTAGCACTCAATATAAGGAACCTAGCATGACATGTAATATGGTACACCGAGAGCAATCTTTTGCTAAGTGCTGCGGTCACATACTCACGTTATCTAGCCACTGTGATATGACTGCAGCTATATCTGAAGTTACACAACAAAACCAATGATGCAAAATATTGGTCTGGTGGATATTACGTCGAGGGTATTTACCAGACATCCTAAGTTCAATTTATATTGTTACCAAAAATTTACAGTCAAAGAAAGAAAATTGTACCTATGAAAGATATCAGTTTCTTCTAAAAGGTATCACTTGCATCAAAAGTAAGCTGCAAGTTGCCAATAGAAATTCAGACCAAAGATTTTCAACAAACCTTTATGAGTGAAATCGGCTCTCTTGGATCTTCCCGCAATAGCAATTACAGGTTTACATAGTAATCTATAAGTAGATTGCATTAATCCTTCATACAACAATTATAACAGTATCCAGTGTACATTGTTCATCTGATATGTAACCTAGAATGCCACTGGGAATGACCAAGTTTATAAATATCCCAATACATATACACAAATTGACTTTACATAATCATGGTTTGGTAACATGAATAACAATTTCTACTCAAAAGATGAGGTGGCTTCTTGATTCATATTCGTTTAGGTCACTGACAATATTAACTTGTTACATTTTTTATCAGGCATTTCTTCGAACAGCACATCGGCAAAGAAAATGAAATAAAATATATAGGCAAAACTCGATATTTACCACAAAGATGGGTTTCAGCTAGCTAAAATGCAACCATATACAGATGTAATCATGATTAAACTGAATAGGATGAAAAGAAGTTGTATAAGAGAAGGTTCAGTTCATTACCCTAGTTAGATTGGTGGAGTCCTAAGTGAAATGCGTTGGTAGGGATTTGAAGAGGTTGGAGGAAAATTTGTTGGAGAAAGTTGAACTTTCGAAGCAGTCGTCTCAATCTTCTATCCATCAGTGCGGTCATTAGCTTTTGATATCTTCATTCTCTTCTTCCTCACAGAAATTTCCAATCTCCAAAAAAGGAGAAAATCGAAAACCCAATCACAAAATGTTGGAAAAAGTATTCAGAAAAGAAAAATCTCTAATTCAGGTAGCAATTTCTCTGTATCAAACAATGTCGATGTGGTGTTTGATTCATTCTGTTCGATTAAGATTCTGAGAGTAGAGAGAATAGAAAAGAGAAGAGAATTTGTTCCTTGCCCTTTATTTTCTTGGAATTAACTGGAGTAAAAGGCATGAGCGTGGTGTTAAGGTAAGGGTAGTGTCGTAAATCCGGGGTGGCTTCACCAAAATTCTGACGGTTGTAAGTGCAGCGTTGTTGAGTACAAGTAGTTGAAAATGGGGGGAAATTTAGATGTCATTTTGGATTTCCTACGAAGAAATCGATTTACTAGGGCTGAAGCTGCTTTGCTTGGGGAACTTACAAACCGTAGGGATTCTAAAGGATCCCTTCACAACCCTAACTCAGAGGAAAGAAACTCTTCTGCTTATCCATTGGATGAAGACAAGGAGGAAAAGAGAGTGATGAAAAGAACTGGTTCTCGAAATAGTAGCGAAGTTTCTAAAGAACTGATTATCAAGGAGACATGGTGGAGGAGCTAGTTTTTATAAAAGAAACATTAATTTTTATAAAAGAAAAATTGTAGATGATCCGAATCAACTTTTGTATATTTGGCCTTTAATTATGCATATTAGTACACATATACGCTTCTGTCACCTCAATTCTCCAAAAGTATTGTAGTCGCAGGAAATCCTACTAACACCTTATTGATAATCTATGAAGTAATTTCAGAACCCATGATGAAATACTCAAAATCTTTTATTAAATCTTAGAACAAGTACAAAGTTGATAAGGGAAAATTCTAACTTGGAAAGCAAATAATTCTCTCTCTCCTAAATATCTTATCTCAGCTCACCCAAAAGATCTCCCCCTATTACAAAGGCGCTCTACTCCTTATATAGAAGTTTTCATAGTGGAGGACAGCTAATAAATCCCATAATTTCGGATCTGACGTGCGTCAATCTCGCACAAGAGTTTATCATTGTCGCACGATTTCTTTACTGCCGCATAGGCCTTCACACCTTCCATGTGATTTGGCTACGTCATCTGGTTCGTCATCTTGGATATAACGTATGCGATCGTTTTCGCTCAGTGTTTATAGAGTTACTTCGCACGTAAAATGAGTGTGCGGTATTTTGTATCCACATTTTGCCTCTTCTCATATCGTTCTTTTGGTGGAGAGAGCGATATGAGAAATTCCAATTTGTTATTCTGCCGCACCCGTTCGTCTCTTCACATTCTTCTCAACCGACATGTTTCCGTAATTTGGGCTTAACCGTCTACACGTATTGACTATATCCCCTTTTTACCGGCACGTCTTGAGTTAACCAGTTTTCTCCTTTCCCTATTTAATAACTGGAATGAGGAGAGATAATCTTTTTCTCTCCTTATTCAACTTTCATCTTCTCTGCAACTATTCAATCTTCATCCTCTCTGCAACTATTCGAGATTTTCGTTCTTTCTTCATACAGATTTACTCGGTGCTGTTCTTTTCTAAGATTCATGGATTCTCATTCGAGGTTAGTATATTCTGCTTCCATTACTATTTAGTTTTTCTTAGTATATTCTGCTTCCATTACTATTTAGTTTTTCTTTCTCTCAAATTCTCACTTTACTATTGTTGATTTATTTCCGTGTTGTTACTATTCTACTGTTGTTCTTCATATTCCTATACTGGTTTTATTGCAGCAAGAGTTCTTCTTCTGGTAATACTCGTTTTACAGTTCCCAACCTTAAATCTTCTTCGAATTTCAAAGATGATGAGTCTCGCAAGAGGAAGCCTTCGCATAACAAAGCAGTAAGAAATACTCTTTTTTCTTTAAAACAATATTGTTGCCTTTGTTTCTTATCTGCGTTGTTCTTCGTAGGATACTGAGAGCGAGGATGATGGCGAGAAGAAGAAGAAGGTTAAGAAACTTCGCAAAACCCCTACGATTAATACTTCTCTTGTCATGTCGGAATTCAACTATAAGAAGAAGAGTACCGAGGTCTCTCCTAGTGTCAATATGGATGCCCCCTTACAAAGCTTCGTTGCCTCAGCTTCTTTGGACGCTTATGTGTCTTTAAGGGAAATTTCCGCTCCTAAGGAAGTTGTTTTAGCTAATCATGCGGGTGTCTCTTCTTCTGAGAATATGTCTGCACCAGTGGTGGATAAGACTGTTTCTACCTTTGTGAATATTCCTTTATCAGCGAATATTCCCGCACCTGTGGAGGATATTGCCATTTCCTTTATGAAGGATGTCGCTTCCCCTGTGTCTGATCCTTCTTCTAAGGTTATTTCTCCCTCTTTGGAAGCTACCTCTGCTGATAAGGGGGTCTTGGAAGGAGTAAATTCTGCTACCCAAACTTTGTCAGATATCATCAACGCTGCTCAATCATCTATTAATGATCCTGTTAAGCTTCGCATTTGCGACGCTTTAGCCAAGCTGTTGTGTGACTCTCCACCAAACAAATCAACCAGGAGCGAAATTTTCTCACAGCTTGATTTAAGCGTCCATCTTCCTCTCGATCTCTTGGTAAGTACTCTTTCGCTTATACTTTTTTATTCGTTCTATTTTATCATATCTTTACTCTCGTTTTATTTCCTCTTTAGGAGTCTCGTCGCCGCATAGTCCAAGCTGAAGGATTCTCTGAATCTTGTAATACCATACTAGAACTTTCTCGCCAGAACATCGAATTGAAGGAGGAACTTAGTAAATCAAAAGGCGAACTCCAAGCTATAACTCTTGAATTCGAAAATCTTCGCAATAAGAATCAAGAACTCAGAGATATGTTCTCCTTTATTTTGTTAATTATTTAAGAGAAACTTGCATCTGCGTTCATGTCTTAAGCATTTTCGTGCGTATGTTAAGACTTAAATCAGAAGCTTGTTATGGAGAGATTTAATTATCAACACTCTGCTGAAGATGCTCGCGCGGACAATGAGAGATTGCAGAATCAAATAGATCAATTAGTTAATAATCATTCATATTCGCTTGATCAGATTGGGAATTTAAAAAATGAGAATCTTTGCTTAGTTAATCAGAATGAATTTATGGACTCCCAAGTATCCCATCTCTCTGGAATGTTGTATAGTGCTGATTTAAGATATCAAACTTTATCATATGAGAATCAAACTTTATCAGATGAGAATCAAACTTTGGACGCGGAGAAACGATCTTTTTTAAAGAAAGACGCGACGTTTTCGCGCCAATATCTTATTCTCCAGAAGATTTGCGATGATCATGAGGAATCTCTTCGCATATTGAAAGGCCAACATGATGAGTCTATGAAGAAGTTAACCTTGGAGAATGAGAAGATCATCCAAAGCAAGATAAATTTGACTGTGAAGATGAATAAACTTCGAGAACAATATACACAGTTAAAGGGGTCTCATGAAATCTTAACTAAGGAAAACGTTTCTCTTTCTCAAGATGAAAAGAAGATTCGGTCTCGCCTCCAAGGTTTAGTTGGTGATGATTTTGATAAGGTTATGGGGGATATGAAAAGTAGTGGTCTCGCTTTATCTCAATGTCTCACTTCTCAGAGGGAAGGTAGTCACATTAAGCTGACTGCCTCAGTTTACTTGCATCTTTTAATTACTCTCATCTTGTGTCTGCGAAGTTTTCGCCCTGTTAATAATTAGATGTCTTTCTTTCAGAATCTGAAAGAACGCACATGTATATCCTTTCCAAATTGAGATCTGATCTGACTAAAGCGAACAGAGAGCGTGGTAGACTTTCAGTAGCACTCGCTTCTTCCTGAGATAGAGCGAACAGGAGGTGTTTGTATCTTGGTAATTTAATGGAGGTTGCCATAGAGAACACTAAGAAGGTTGCCACTCGAGAAGCTCATGTTAAGGATCAGATTCTCGTAAATCAAGTTTGTGTTGACAAATCGCTTCCTTTAGTGGATGTGGAACCCCTTGAAGTGGATGCGGATGATAAACTTTCTGAGCCCGATAATGACTACGATTATGTGAGCGTTGATGATGAAAGTGATGAGAATAGAGGCGAAGAAACTCTTCTTGAGGCGGACCATCCTGAAAAGGATGGATCTGGTGGTAATCTTCCCCAGAGTCCAAACCATGATGCCAATCTCATCTCTAAAGTTAATGCTGAAGAATCCGCACCAAACCAAGACGCGCCTTCAAACAATGTCTGATCTTTCTTTTTCTCCGGTTTTTCTTGTATCTGATTATGGATCTTTGACTATGTACTTTTGAAGCACATTTCTTCTTCTGCTACTTTTATATAAAATTGTTTCTAAACAGTAGGATAATATCTTTATTATGTTAATTCCCATACTTGCCTTTATTATTCTGCTTGTTAGATATATCCGTGCGATTATTCTCTTATCGTACTCTTACATTCGTGCGTTTAAGTATCTTTCTATTTTTCATTGCTTCTTTATGATTTTCTTTCCTGCAAAAGAGAAATTATTATATTATGAAATAATCTTAGGGTTTTATATTGAGGTTTTATTGAGCCTCCCTAGTTAGAGGTCTTATCATCCTCGCCCTTATTTTTGTCTTAAAATATTATCGTGCGGCAAAATCGCAGGCGGTTATTACCCTTTCAAGTAATGACCCATTGATCTTGCCTTATCATTTCTTGTATTATTGCCTCTGCAGGATATATTGGCGCATTAATACGACGAGCCTTATTACTCCCGTGAGTAAAAGCCTCATGATATTAACGTCTTTGACACAATTTAGCTCCCTAATGGAGGGTGTCGTCCTTATATTCCCCCTGACTGCCCTTCAAGGAAGCTTACCCCTACCGGGTTAGGGTGGGCTCTTCCCATCCAGTGATGCAACAATCAGTTGTTTTCGCGGTCCCTTATCCCTCTGCCGATATGGCTTATGGTTACGAGACCGCACCCTAAGTGGGGTTTCTTGAGGACCGAGTGCATCATAGTCAGGACTTGTCAAGAGCGGCCAGGTACGCTCCAGACGCCCCAGGCACTCTTGACTCAACCGTGTACCTCGGCGCCCTGATCGAGTTTCTGCACTCCTTAGTAGAGAGCTTCTTACCTTAGTCTTTCGATTAAGGCGCTCTACTGGATGGGTTTTCATTTCACCCCAAATCTCCATGACTCGGGTTCCAGGGTCGGTGTAGCTTTCACCTGAGTCATGCTAATTGTGATCTATGGTTTTCCCCAATTGTGACGCGCGTTAGGTCTTATTTTTGCCTCTTGATATTATGCGAACTAGGGTGCACGCCACAATTGGATGCCTGGCCTCTTTTGAGGTTATAACTTCTGCTGCCTTTTGTTAAGGTCTTATTGCAAGGTCTTATTGTTGCCTTTTTCTCATATGTAATATTTTTTATATATATAAAGAAGAAGAATCTTTCATTCTTATTTATATGCTTGATTAGTACAACTCTGTTGTCTTCTTTTTTTCATTTATTCGCTTACAGAATAACTATCTAGAGCCAAGGAACGCACGACCCGTCCAACTCTGTTTGTCTCTATGCATCATTAATTTCGCTTGGTAAGTATTTCCTCTAGATATATGGTAACTGCCGCATGACTTATGGATAGTATTTCTTTAGATAAGTTCTATTCCATGGGTGCTCAAGTCTTCGCCCCGTGTTACTCCCTTCAGGATCCATTAATTCATACGCTCCATTTCCAACAACTCTTTTGATTATATAAGGTCCATCCCAGGTCTTCTCTAGTTTTCCATCTCATCCTCTCTGATAAGGAGGTATTTCTCGTAAAACTAATTCTCTTTGCTTAAATTCTCTTTCTTTGACTCGCTTGTTATACTCTCTGGCTAGCCTCTTGTGGTAATTCTCCATATGTTGTAGGGCAATCTCTCTATTTTCTTCTAGATCATCAAGCTTTGACAAGATCAAACATGTGTTTAAGTTCTTCTCCCATGCTTTTTTTTTCGTTGTGGGTATGATAACTTCAGTGGGTAGTACCGCTTCGACTCCATATGTTAAACAGAAGGGTGACATTCCTGTAGCTTCTCTCCGCGTTGTCCTGTATGACCATACTGCATTATGGACTTGTTCGCACCACCCTTTATTGTGTCCTTCAAGCTTTTTCTTTAATATATCTGCGATTGTTTTATTAGTTGCTTCAGCTTGCGCATTACTTTGTGGATATAATGGAGTTGATTTTCCACTTTGTATCTTGAATACGTTAAGCAGCATTTATATGTTTTCGCCCTCAAATTGCTTTCCATTATCAGAGACGAATTGTACATGGATTCCAAATCTGCAAATGATATTTTGAAATATGAACATGAAGACATCTCGATCTCGAATATGCTGGAATGCTTTCACCTCTTCCCACTTTGTAAAGTAGTCTGTTGCAACTATTAGATATCTCCTCTGCCCTGTTCCTGGTATGAATAGACCTACGATGTCTAGGCCCCATTTTGCAAATGGCCACATGCTGGTTGATGAGTTTAGTGCCGCTCCTGGTGCATGTATCATTTTTCCGTGACGTTGGCATTCTTCTCACCGTCTTGATACTTCTTTTGCATCCTCATGCATGTAAGGCCAGTAGTACCCTTGCATCTTTGTTTTGTGGGATAAGGATCTTCCCCCACCATGGTTTCCTGCGTCTCTGTAGTGTATTGCTTTCAATATTTCCATTCCTTCTTTTTGCGTTAAACATCTGAGTGATGGTCCAAGGAAGGACCTTCGATAGAGTACACCTTCTCTTATTTCATAATTTGTCGCTCGACTTTTTAACTTATGCGCCTCCAATCGGTTCCTTGGTACTTCTCATTTTTCCAAATACAGATGAAGTTGGGCTCTACAATCTGTGTCTCTATTCGCACGCTCCTCTCCTTCGTCTTCCACTATCATTACGTCTGCGTCTTCTTCTGCTTCTTTTTTGATTGAAGGCGAAGAGAGCGTCTGTATCTTTATATACCTTGCAGTTAGATCTATTAACATAAAAGAAATGAACGCCAATGCATCTGCGAATCGGTTATCTTTCCTACATATGTGCCTCCAACTTATGTTTGGAATTTTTGCTGATAGTTCTTCGATAAGCTTCTTGTACCTCTATAAAGATGGCTTATTTGTACTATACACTCCTTCTATTTGACGTATTACCAATTGTGAATCACTGGTTACTCTAGCGTCTTCTAATTTCATTTCAATTGCTAGTTGTAATGCGTGCACCACCACTTCATATTCGGTTTCATTATTGGTGGATTCGAACTCCAACCTAAATGAATAAGCCATTCTCGCTCCTTTTGGTGAAATGAATACTATTCCAATTCCGTTTCCTTCTCCATTTGATGATCCATCCACCAGTATTTCCCACCTATTTGAGTTATGATCTGTTAACAAGTCTTTAGGATTTCCTTGTTCTTCATCTATATTCATCATTTCTTCTACATTTTCGTCTTCTTCTAATGGAAATTCTGCTAAGAAATCTGCGATGACTTGTGATTTTGGTGAAGATAGTACTTCATACTTGATTCCAAAGTGACCCACTTGAGCATTCCATCTTTCTATTCTTCCTGACCTTTTCGAATTCTTCATCACTGATTCAATTGGTACTTTTGTCAGTACCTTAATCTTGTGGGCTTGAAAGTAAATTTGGAGTTTTTGTGTGGCATAGACTAATGCAAGGATAAATTTCTCAATCTGTGAGTAATTTTTCTCTGCGGCATTATAGGTTTTGCTTATGTAGTATATTGGCTTTTCAACTCCTTGATCCAAGCGAAGCAATACAACACTTAATGCGTGCGGTGTTGATGCTAGGTATTTTAATAGCTCTTCTCATGGCTCTGGTTTCTGCAAAATAGATAAATTCATTAAATAGTTCTTAATACTTTGCAACACTTTCTCGCACTCTTCTGTCCATTCAAACTTGGTCCCTTTCTTTAGGATATTGAAAAAATGTTTGCACTTGTCTGATGAGCGCGATATGAACCGCCCTAACGAGGCTAGTAGCCCATTTAATTTCTGCACGTCTTTTATAGTTGCTGGTGATGGCATGTCACGAACCGCTTGCACCTTTTCTGGATCGACTTCTATCCCTTGCTTTGATACCATGTAACCTAAAAAAATTCCTGATGCTACCCCAAAGATACATTTTGATGGGTTTATTTTCATCTTAAATTACCGCATCTGTTCAAATATCTCTCTCAAGTTTTCTACATGATCTTCCGCTTTTTTTGCTTTTCACTAGCATTTTATCTACATAGACTTCTAATGTCGTATGTACCCATTTCGCGAATAACTTTTCTACCATTTTTTGATATGTCGCACCTGCATTTTTTAAACCGAAAGGCATTCGATTATAACAATATAATCCTCGTGTGTTCTTGATCTTCTTCCGCCAATGGGATCTGATTGTACCCTGAATATCCATCCATTAGTGATAGTCTTTCGTTTCCTGATGCTGCTTTTACCATTTGTGGTATATCTGGGAGTGGAAAGCTGTCCTATGGGCACGCTTTATTCAGGTCACTGAAGTCGATGCAGATCCTTATTCCCTTATTTTTCTTTGGTACGACCACCATGTTTGCTATCCATTCTGGGTACTTGCTGGTCTAATTATTCCCGCATCCAACATTTTCTGCAACTCTTCCTCTATTTGAGGATGATATGTTGTTGCTATCTTCCTTATCCTTTGCTTGAATGGCCTTGCGTTCTTATTGATATCTAGCTTGTAACATGTGACACTAGGATCTATTCCTGGTATATCGTTCATGCTCCATGCGAAGACGTCTTTATATTCCCGCAGGAGATTGATTGTTCTTTCTTCTTCCTCTTTGTCCATATGTGTTCCAATCTTCAATATCTTTGGTTCTTCCTTTGTCCCAATGTTGATGTATTTTGTTGGCTCTGCTGCAGTGAAATTCGCCTTTGGTTCTCCTAATGGTGATGGTTCTTTTATTTTGTGCGTCGGTTCGCCTTCTTTTTCTGGAATTTCGCTTGGTATTCCTTTCCCTTCTTGTGCTCTGATCATGTATACTCTTAGCTCTTCTTCCTTCTTTAATTCTCTTGCCTTCTTCCATTTATCCTTTCGCCGCTTTGCGCGTCCTTCATAATTCTTTACATCTATTTTATTGCAGACTTTCGCACTCCTCGCATCTCCTTTGATTTCGCCTATTCCACTTGGTATTGGGAAACGCACGCACTGATGAAGAGTTGACGCTACTCCTTTTATCACATGTACCCACGGTCGTCCCAATAGCATATTGTAGGGTGATTCTACATTTACTACGCATAAGGTTATCTGCGTTTCTATTTCTCCCAATAGTATTCTCATGGTTATCTCACCTTTTGGCTTGGTTGTCGTTTTACTAAAACCATGTATGTTGTATGTTGAGGGCGTCATATCCGCATCCTTGTATCCTATACCATGGAATGCGCGATAAAATAAGATATCCACCGAACTACCCGTGTCCACCAAGGTTCAATTTATCGCCCATTCTTCTGATGATTTCGCGCTTTCATTTCTTTCTTTTCGCTCTGTCGTTATTGTAATCACCAGGGGATCTATTCGCCTTAAATTTTCTTCTGGTATCTCGTTTGCTGCGAATGTTATCTTCTGCTTTTCGCACTCCTTTAAGGGTGATATTTTTCCCACCGTCATCATTTTCCTTCTTTCAAAATCGCGTTTGTGTATTTTTCCTGTGATTCTTGCATGAAAATCATTGATAACCGTTTTTGTTATTGAGTTACACTGTATACTCCTGTTTACTTCTTTTGCTTTGATAATCCTTACTTCTTCCATTTGTTCGCTTTGTATTTTAACGCCTACCTTGCTTCTGTAATTGTTCTTCTGTTGGATCTGTTCATGGGTTTTTCTATGTTCATTACTTCTTTCATCCATTTTTGAGATGTAAACGTTTAATTTGTTTTTATAGATCTGAATTTTCAAATCTCTCCAAGATTATTATTGCAGTGATGAAAAACTATGAATACTTTTAGACTTGTTTTTTAAAGAAATTCACTAACAAGGTAAATCATTCCGAACTGTTTTCTAGCGCCAAAATGTAGTTGCAGGAAATCGTACAACCACACCCTATTGATAATCTATGAAGTAATCTCAGAAACCATGATGAAATACTCAAAATCTTTTATTAAATCTTAGAACAAGTACAAAGATATAAGGGAAAACTCTAACTTGGAAAGCAAATAATTCTCTCTCCTAAATATCTTACTCAGCCCACCCAAAAGATCTCCCCCTATTACAAAGGCGCTCTACTCCTTATATAGGAGTAGACATAGTGGAGGACAGCTAATAAAGCCCCTAATTTCGGATCTGACGTGCGTCAATGTCGCACAAGAGTTTATTATTGTCGCACGATTTCTTTACTGCCGCATAGGCCTTCACACCTTCCTCGTGATTTGGCTACGTCATCTGGTTCGTCATCTTGGATATAACATATGCGATCGTTTTCGCTCAGTGTCTATAGAGTTACTTCGCACGTAAAATGAGTGTGCGGTATTTGTATCCACAAGTATGCTTCGCTTTCTGGGCAGCAGGTAAACTACAACAAATCCGCTATCATTTTTAGCAAAAAGGTTCCCATTGAGAGACAAAATGAAGTCACTTCCATGCTTGGAGTCAACAAGATGAGTATTGAGGACAAATATTTTGGGGTCCAAATTTTAAAGCCTGGAAACAGGATTTCTTCATATGATTTCCTTATTGATAAATTTGACTCTAAGATGGCAGGATGGAAGAAACATTTTTTGAATCAAGCAGGGAGGGCTCTTCTCATTCAAGCAGTTCTGGCACTTATCCCTTTGTACTACATGGCAACAACTATTCTCCCGAAATCTGTAATCAAAAAGCTCAATCAAACAATAAGAAGTTTCTGTTGGGGCCACTCTAGAGACGAGAAGAAGTTGCACTATATCAAATGGGATTGGTTGGTCGCCTGCAAAGAGAAAGGAGGTCTGGGTCTAAGAGCACTTGAACATTTAAACCAAGCTCTGGTTGCCAAATTGACATGGAGATTCTTACATGAGGCTGATTCTATATGGGGAAAACTATTGAAGGCTAAATATTTAAGAGATACTTGTTTTTGGAATGCAAGAAAGCCACAGAATTGCTCAAGCACTTGGAGTGCTTTGCTGGATAGTAGATCATCTCTGAAACTTGGTTGTTTGTGGCTGGTGGGTAACGGCAGAAGTATAAATGTTTGGTCAGATCCCTGGATTCCAACAGTACATGGTTTAAAACCCCAGCTAGTTCAATCTGCCATCAGTTCAATTAAAGTTGTAGCTGATCTTATGCTTCCGGGTGAAAGAGAATGGAATGCAGCTGTAATAAACAACATTTTTGATCACTTTACTGCCCAGCAAATTCTAAAGATTCAAATACATAGAGACTCTGAGGTTGATAGGCTAATATGGATTCACACTACTCACGGTAATTTCACTTCCCAGTCTTATCAAAAACTGTTGGCAGCAAATGCAGGTCAGTCTTCTTGCTCAAATGACAATTCTTTCCCTTGGAAATCCTTTTCGAAGAAAAAGAACGTAGCACCAAAAATTCATATTTTCATTTGGAGAATACTGCATGACGGCATTGGGGTGATGTCGAAAATTGGAAAGTTCATTGAGGGACTGCCTACAGATTGCAAATTTTGCTACTGTGAAGAAGAATCTGTTGATCATATTTTCCTGCGATGTCCTGTTGCACAAGCAGTCTTATTTGCCTCGCCTCTCAACTTAGGACTCACAGACTCTACAAGTGTTCATGGCAAGCAATTTCTATCAGACTGCGTAACTAAAAAAAGTGATGACTACTTCTATATGGTTGCTTGTCTATTTTGGGCCATTTGGAAAGCAAGAAATGCAGTCACTTTTGAAAGTCAGAAGCACAACATTGGTAGTATTCTCAGAGAAGGTCTTTTCTGGTACAAAGAGTTTGATGACGACTGCTTACAGATTGCAAATACTGCTACTGCGCCAGAAAGCTCCTATCAGACAGGTTCACCTCAACAGGTCCACCGGATGCCCCCTAGACAGAATTTCTACGAGATTAACGTGGATGCAGCTGTGACTTTTTATCGTCTTGTGCAGTAGTTGCTACTGACTCAAATGGGTCTATTTTAAGTGGAGGTTGTCATATTCTCACTCAGAATAACCCTCTTATCGCTGAAGCTCAAGGTTTTCTACTTGCTTTCCAATTGGTGGCTAAAGAAGACTATGCTCGGGTTATTATCGAAGGTGACTGTCAGAGAATTGTCAATTTTCTTAATGGCCAGGCTACTTTCACTCCTTGGAGGATTCTTGGCATCATTGAAAGGATCCAGACTTTGCGCTCAACTATGGCCGATGTTGAATTCAGTTTTGTTCAGCGAGGAGCTAATTCTACTGCTCATAAACTCGCAAAATATGCTATCCAGCATAATGCTCACCTATGGTGGTCATCTTCTCAAATCTATTCTATCCTGAATGATGTAAGGACTACTAGAGTCCCTTAGTTTTCTTCTTTTGTTTTTCTCTTTGTGTTTCTTTGCTGGCTATCAAAAAAAAAAAAAAAAAAAAAAAAAGGTACAAATATACGAGATTGGCGTGTTTGATGCTTCTCTTCTGAGTACATAATGACTAAAACATACTGATGGAAATCACAAATTATTCAAACGAATTCCAAATAACTTTATTAGAAATAAATAAATATAGTACGATCATGACACCGGTTAATTCTAGTAATTCTAGATATCGGGCATCCGTGGCGGCGTTGGCACAACCCAGAAACGAGGAGATAGCTTTAGTTGCTGCTCTGCATTAAGAGGAACTAGGCTTTCCTTATAGGCAGTAGCCGTAAGTGTAGGCAGATGTAATCCTTCTCCAAAACCAAGGTCCTCAATCTCATCAGTAATAGAGTTGTAACATAGCAAACTGTCGTACTTCAATAAACAAAATTTTCCATTCAAAGAAATTGCAAGGATACCATCAAAACAACAGCCATACCTTATTTCAATTTCTGGAGTCATGAAATTAACTCTGTAAATCTCAGTCCACGACTCCTTAGCCGTACCGTAATCATTCAACGTCCATACCTTGTATATAAAAATAGTACGATCATAAGGGGATGTAATGCAAGCTAATTTATCATCTATTGATTCTAACTCAAACCAATTATCCTGCTCTGGAATCTGTACTACTCTTTGGTATTTTTCTTTCCTCAAGTCAAATGACAAAATCACACTCCTTACGATAGGATCTGCAGTGAAGTCCACACCTTCATGGAAATAAATACCATTCAAACTCTGTCCTATTACTTGTCCACTACGATGAGTATGGAAATCTGAGTCTACCAACCTCCAAGAATCACTACTAAGGCAGTATATCTGAACTTTGCGCAGGACGTTACGGCCTGGAATTGGCCCATTTTCATATCGGGGCTCGTAAGAAGAAACTCGTATCACCTTGTAATCCTTGGTTTCAACATCAAAACAAAGGCCAACAAAATCACGATCCTCATACCAATCCTTGGGTTTTACGTCCAAGGACTTTGGAAGAAGTCTGTATTGCCTCGTAGCAGGATTCCAAAGAACAATATCACGGGTGAAAATGTTGAACATGCAAATTATTCCATGAACAGAACCCGTCATACGTGCGGTATGATTTAAACCTGCATCCTTAATACATAGTGATAAATCCTCCACCTCTGTGAATCCTTTATCAGAAAGCAAATAAAACTCAGGTTTTACAAAGCTCTGGAAGGTCATGAAGGTGCCTCCTACCCTGGAGTTGTTGTCCACCGTAGTAGTAGTAGTGGTGGCATGGCATTGTATGAAGTGAGATGATTGAATGAGGGCATACCATGATTTACACACAGATTTCAGTCGCAACAGAGATAGTACTGGGAGCCATATCAATATTTGAAAAATTACATCTTCCGGCAGAAAAAGAGTAGCCATGGATTGTCCTACAACCACAACAACGAACCCAGACGTTAGTTAAGTTGTTAAAATACGAAATAAAGAAATTACTATGGTTGGATCAAATTTGTTAGAGTAAAAAAAACTAAGCAGATTCACATAAGGTGAGTTTGGTATTGTACGAGATTTAAAAAAAAAACCTAAATAGACGTAAGGTGAGTTTGGTATTGGTGTTAGTTTTTTAAAAGTGCTTCTAAGTGCTGTGTTGTTTAAATAAAGGGCTAAATGTTTGGTAAACTATAATATACAAAGTGTTCGGGAACAAATATATTAATATTATAATTCTGTTTGGTAAATTATCATGTTGAAGTGTTGCCGATGTGACTAATGATAAAAATAGACATGTTTTCGTTTTATTTTAAATGGTATCTAATAATAATAAAAATATATCTTTGATTTTAATAAATAAATAATGTTAATAATTTCCTATTCTTATTTTGTTTTCGTTTTTTAGCATTTTCCACATTAGGGGAGCTTGGTGATGATACCTTGTGTTTTTTTAAGAGGCTAAAGAATTGTCTAGTTAGTAATGATGCTAGTAGTGGTGTAGGTAAGTTTTTTTTTTATAGACTAGGTGTTGCTATTCAAAAGTGTGTTAGCGTCCAGCTTGTTGCTAGGCTGCCACCTAAAGTTCTGTACGATTAGTTTATTTAGTGATTATTCATTATAAATTATTATTTTTTATTATTATTTTAATTTCTAGTGACCAGGCTTCCGGTCAACTTCTTATAAACTCTAATTTTATTTATTAATAAATAATTATAATATTATTATTTCATATAAAAAAACATTCATGGGTAAATATTGTCTTCTTAATATAATAACAAAGTTTAAAATAGAAAACTAATTAAAATAAAATGGGTCACAACTTCTGGTTTTAAAGTTGACCTAAAATGGAATTGGTTTTGAAAAATAGCACTTTGAAAAATATTTACCAGACATTTTTTTCTTAAAAAAGTTGTTATAAGGGTAATTTCTTTTTAATTTTAGGAGACCTAGGCCACAAAAAAAAAACAGCAAAAACAAAGAAAAAACCAAAGACAACTACAACTATCTTCTTCTTTATTGAGCCTTATCAGCTGCTAGAATTTCTCTAGAAAAAAAAGGCCATGTTACCAAGTACGAGTACCTAGGTGTATGGCTATAATCTCTCTATCTTTTCCTTCTTAGAATTGAAATTTTCTTCTTAGTATTATGAATTGAAAATTTGAATAATTACTAGGATTAAATTTAAAGTAAACGAAATTGATAGCATATATGATTCTATTTTTCTTTTGTTCTTTTTGTACAGAAATAAATTCCGTTGGAAAATTACCTTTGTATATATCTATGAGATCGGCTTCTCTTCTTATCTGTGGATGATTAGCCCCCAAGCAACTTAATAATAATTGAAACCCCGGAACAACCACCATGTATTTATAGAGACATGTATATAAACTAATCCTAAACATAAACTGATTCCTTGGTTCGTACGACTAAAACAGAACTCCCAAAGGCATGCATGATGCAACCAGAATCCTTCCCTACCTAATTGGTGTTTGTTGGTATTCCAGCATCTTTACGTGGGAATAAAATCTGGGCGATCGATATCGGACCTGGTCGTTAGTTTTAATTTACGGTAGATACCGTATATATGAACTGAAATAGGGATGGGTCATAACCACCTACTCTACCAGTCAGGGTACGGGCAGTTTTATACATACTTTGTGGCGTCAAGCCCTCCCCCAATATCGGTCGTGTCATGGTCGTGGTGTCGGTTGGTATGGGCGAGGTTAAACTTTAGCCCGGGGCTAGCTCATAAAGTAAATTTTTAGTGAGTCAGAACCTATAGCATATATAACGACTTTAAGCTTCATAATGACTTAACACTCATGTCAACCGGCTCCCAAGCACAATTTTTGTTTTTGTAGACCATAACCAAAAACCCAATAACTCTCTGTTGGACGCTCTTATAATAGGCGTGAGTGCTATTATAGGTGTCGCCTCGAGCAGAGTAGTTCTCTCTACTTGATAATCAAGAGTGAAGTCACACAATTATAAGAAAAACAACATAATCCAAGTTCAATCAATCTAAAAATTAAAAAAGATGCTTTTTCTTTTTTCTTGCCTCAATAAATTATATCCCTTTCAAAACGCAAGAGAGGGGAGCTGATAACGTACATCGACTACCATGTTGCACTGACACGGACACAAGACACGGTTACGACACGACACGGTTACGTTGACGCATCAAATCTATAAAAAATGGGTTACGGGGACACGCTATATGTATTTTTCACACCACTAAAATGAAATTTTATAACAATCTACTTAACAAAATAATTATTTTTATTTTTAAAATATTTGATTACTAGTTAAATAAAATTAATAATAGTGTAATAATAACAAAGTTTTTCATGAATAATGCTTGGTTTTGACTAAAAGGAGAATAAATCAGCATCACATTGTTGTAAATTTTGATTTTCCAAACCAAAGTGAATCATTTATAACGTGTCCGAGAGTGTCCGAAAAGTATCTAATGTCGATTTTTATGCGACACGTGATGTGACGTGTCCATCACGTGTCGGGAAGTGTCGTAACCGTATCGTGTCAGTTCGTGTGTTCGACACGGTTACGTCATCTTTCTTAGCGTGTCTGTGCAACATAGGTCGACTCAATATATTATCTTGCCGACTTCTGGCAAATATATAGTCTGTCGCCCAAAGTCGGCAAATATATAGTATGTCGCCCAAAGAATGTTTTATTATTTAAAATATTCAAGAAAAATAAAGATAGAGTGGGTCATAATTTTAAGATACTAAAAAAATGTTACTCCCAAACGGCGAAAGGACTCATTTATTTATTTATTTTGACGGGTTACAAACAAGAAAAATAAACTAAAAAATTATCTTAGATGCCAAAACATCCATGATACAAGAGGGAGGAGACGAAATCCAACAACTTGAAAGCTTGTTGGTGAGAGCATATTGAGTCAGGGAATGAGCAGCTTCATTACCCTCTTGTTTGATAAAATAGAAATTACACTTGCGACATTTGGAGTGAATCTATTGAGATCAGCTAGGATTGGCCTGAGTTGCCAATGAGAGATTTTGGATTGGTCCTTTATAGCAGCAACTACTAACTGGGCATCACCTTCAATCACACATCTATTCAAATGATTGTCCAGAACAAACTGTGTGCCATGAAGAAAGGCCATAGTTTCCGCTATCAAGGGATTATCTTCTCTGAATTGAACAGTAGCGCAACCTGCGAAGCTTTTGGAACTGCTTCTAGCCACAACTGCGGTAACACTGTTGCCATTTTTACAAACAGCATCAACATCAAGCTTGGTAATCCCATCTTCATGTGGTTGCCAAGTGGGGGTGTCAGTTACTGAAATTAGAGGCGAAGTATGATCCTTGTTTAGCACTTGAACAAACTTCCCAAACATGCTGCCAGCTTCATGGATGATGTCTGGGATGTAGAGCTTAATTCCCTCAAACATAAGTCTGTTCCTCGCTTTCCACCAGCACCAAAGAAGACATGCACACTTGCTGAAACTCAATCCCCCGTCTTTAACATATAATAGCTTGAGCAACAGGTTGTTAATGTTTCGATTGTTAAGCTCATCAGTTCTGATTCCCATCGAAGACGCGAACAGAATGGCTTGGATTGCTGGGAAATCAAAGAAGAGGTGATTAATAGTCTCATCAGATTCACCATACAGTCTGCACGTTTTGTCAAAGTTGACGATAAATTTACTAGTCTTACTAAGAACAACTAACCCATTGTGAAGGAGTCTCCAGATAAAGATCTGTACTTTTGGAGGAATAACTTTGACATTAATTACAAAACCTTTTACACTCAAAAAAGTTGTTAGGGTCAGTTGAGCTTGTGCCTCTATTATCACTTAGGAGCTTGTAAAAACTTTTAGTATTGAAGGTGCCTTTCTTGTTGAGAATCCACAAAATCTTATCTTCACCCAGCTCTTTAGAAATGTAGATGTCTTTGATACACTGAGTCTCTATGAGAGCAAACTGAGAATTTAGACGATCCATATTCCAGCTATTTCTTTGAGTATCAATCAGACTCTCCACTTTAGAAGCATTGTTCCATCTGTCTGGAAGGGTTTGTAACCTTGCAGCTTGGGTATCCAGGGGTCCTGATATATAGCAATAGATTTACTATCTCCGGCTTGCCAACAAACGCCTTGCTTCATGAGGTGTCTAATGGACAGCATGACACTCTATGTTGATGAACACAATTTGGGTTGTTTACAGTCCCAGAAACTATCACCTTTAAGATATTTAGCTTCTAGGATAATAGTCCACATACCATCTTTTTCAGATGATAATCTCCATACCAGTTTTCCGATTTGAATATCATCTAGGTTCCTCAGTCCTAGACCACCATTTGCTTTGTAAAGATTGAGTTTATCCCAGAGAATGAAGTGCAATTTACGTCGATCTGTATTGTGACCCCACCAAAAAGACCTTATAATCCTAGTCATCTTAGCCAACACTTTTTTAGGAATTAAGCAACTAGCCATGTAATATGGAGAGATGAGAGCCAACACACCTTGAATAAGCATTGTTCTGCCTGCGTAATTTAGGAATTGCCTTCTCCATCCAGCCATCTTGGTCTTCATTTTGTCCTCCAAAAAATTAAAAGAAGCATCAACCTTGTCAGATTTAAGAAGATAAACACCGAGGTACTTTTTATTTTCATGCATGATCTTGAGGCCGAGCATATCAGCATACTTTCTTTGATCCTCTAAGTTGACACCTTTGCTCTAATGAATGGAAGACTTTTTGGAATTTGTTTTCTGCCCAGCCCCAGACCAGATTGAGTACACGAATTGGTGATAGGCTCAGAAACCTACAATAAAATACTGCAAGTGCACAGTGTCTAACTAGTAGACAATGGCAAGTACAGGTCGTTCCCACGAGGAGTGTGAAATACTAACACTGGCTAATATCAAAAATCACTAATCAACAAAATAATGTTTTCGAGAGTTTTCAGAAATTCGGGAAAAATGAAATAATAAAAACCAAAATAGGTAATGAGTTATTAGGGTTTTCGATTTCCACCAATTCAATTATATAATTTCTACTAATCTCTATTTATTACTCAAAACAAATTTCGAAATCAATCTCATGTCTCCGAAGATGGTATCTTAAATTCTAAATATAGTTTCTCCGTTGTAACCTCCTTCGCTTCATGGGTAGTGATTCTAAAGCATTACCTATCAATCCTAAAGCATATCACGTCAAAGAAATTAACCCAAGCACGAAATATCAATTGAAAAGCATAAATAATCAAGAAACCATATAAACGATTAATCACCAAGCTATATGAAGAGAAATTACTAGTCAATGAATTATTATTAGACATATCATCGTAGTGTTTAAACAATTAATTGGCTTCCATCTAAACCCTAACAAACGATTTAGCAAACCATGGAGAAAATAAAATCAAAATCACAAAACCCTTGTTTCTCCTCTACGGCTCTGCAGCCGCACCTCCCTCTCTTTGTGTTCTTCTCTGTTGATATATCAGTTGGTGTTGCAAGGGTTTCGAATGAGATCGAACATACAATTCCTAAGGCCCAGCCCAAACAGCGACTGCATAAGTCAACCAATGGCCCAAATCCAATTGCTTTATATTCTCCGGCCACACCACCAGTTTCGGTGTTCTCAGCTTCTGGCCGTTTAAGAACTTTCCCCCACCGACTGCACACGGTTAACCACGGAAAGCCTTGTCTTCGAATTCCCAGCTTAAACTTCTCGTACACAGTCCATACCGTGCAGTCGATCACCAGCTTCTTCTTTTCTGTCTGCAATCACCACCTTCGCTATTGCAACATGAATCGACTACAGCCCAGCCATACCTAACCACAGCTCCCATTTCGCTCCATTGCCGTTGTTATCATCGGGCACTAGAAACATCACCACCACTGCCTGCAACATGGACTCGAGCAATTTCTCCTTGCTGCTTGTCATCCTCTTCCATAGCCATAGCTCATACAAGTTAGCTGCTCAAGTATGTTGTCTCAGGACTTCAGCCAAGCCTCAGTTCCAAACTCTCGAAAACAATAACAGCAACTATAGTAACAGCATCTGAATTCTTCGACCTCATTTTAATCGAGATGAGCTCAACTTCAGTCCATGCAAGAACCCCCAAATTCTTCTTGTATTTCTCGGCAATTCACACCCATCTTGAGAATCCTGCAACCCATGTGAATCCCCTAAACCATTCAACATGCAGACCTTAGTTTTCTCGCTTTCGAAAGTATCTCTTAAACCTTCAAGCACAGCCATCGAATCGACGACACAACCATGGCAGTAATAGCAACTCCTCGACCTGACTTCACTCGATTTCAGTCCATACGAACCTCCTCAAAACTCAAACTTAACCTGACCCCTTTAAGCACCGTAAAGAAAATGGTTTCAGCTGCCTGGAAGAGAGAAGAGAATACTCATTCTCTGGTTGGTAAACAACTGAGGTCACATTTACATATTCGCCCTAGCTTCCAGCTTCCAACAACGCCACGTCTCATTTTTTTCTCCAAGTCCCAATAGTGGAATTTACGTGCCTCTCTCTATCGTGTAAGAGACATAGGTAATGCTGATAACTTGAGTGGCTGGCTTGGCAGCCCCACATCTATTAAGCTGTGTCCTTCTGGTGACATAAGTAAACAACGGTGATTATTGTTGCAAACACCATTTAGTTGTTCATTTAACCACTTATTCCTCGGGTTATCAGATTAGCTGGTACTTTCTACAAAAGCACTAAAAGTGTATTATTAGTGAAATATCAATAGGACATCTAGCAGAGTGTTGATGGTGTTATTATTGAGGACCCCAAAGAACATAAGATCGTCTGCAAACATAAGATGGCTAACAGCAGGTGCAAATTTGTTAACTCTATATCCATTACACAGATTGGCTTTTTCCATTTTTTCCATAAACCAAGACAGACCTTGGGAAAGTAAAATAAATAAATATGGGTATAGGGGGCAACCTTGCCTAATCCCCCTTTCAGCATGGAAGAAACCTTCTGGATGCTCATTCACTGACACAGAAAATGAGGCAGAACTAACACAATTCATGATGAGAATTAGCAAAGAACCATTTATACCCACTCCCATGAAGAAAAATGCACTCGAAAGGCACCAAGAAAACGGATGCGCGTGCTAACAATTCCGCACTGCTGCTGAGTCGTCGGACTTATCCACCAGGCCAAAAGGGACTGGGACAGGGGATTCGTGGAATTTATCTTTGTGGATTGCGTTGGGGGAAATCTACCAAAGCTAGGCAGATAGATAGACTCCTTTCCCGCTGCTAAGGAAGAGCAAGAAACAAAAGAAAATTATATGTCTGAGAAAGTTTTTATTAGAGCACTGCTCGGTCGAACTCGCAAGCGTTACTATCTCAAGCTTGTTTGTCAAGTTTAGTTGCTAAAACTATAAGTCTTGATTTCTAGTCTACTTATAGCTAAGTCTCGGATTAGGATAGAAAGTGTAGTTTAGCTTTAGACTTCACGGCGTTCATCGATTGAAGATGAAGAACTACTGAGCTCGTGGAACTTCACCAATAAAAGGTATGTGGAGACTTGAACTCATCTATCACTCAAAAGTCTATCTAATCTATCTCATATTTGAGACAAAAGTAGTATAGCTATATAGACTTCGATTATACACATTTGATATTTCGAGCTGAGTTTAACTCGCTTACATATTTCTCGAAATATGTGTTGGTAAGCTTTTGCTTAAACCAAGTTCTTCATCTTATATTATTGACGAAAGTCGAAAGATGATCATGTGAAAATTGTATGGTAACATCTTACATGATTTATGTGAGACAGTCATTTGATGTAGACTCGGAATGTTTCATATTGATCATTCGATCACTTGAAAATTGCTTCGAAGCTAATAGTTTGTATGAGACAGCTATTCCCGTCTTCTAAGAATGTTTCAATGATTGAAATGAGAGTTTAGAACAAATTAACCATGATTGGATATAGCACAGTATGCGTACTTGTATGCTAACTGTTGCAAGTTATTCCAAGTCCGAGAACCATGGTATGCATATCCGTATGCGTAATGGTTGGTTAATGAAAGTCCGGGAACTAGGTATGTGCACCCGTTCGCGTACTGGCATAAGTCTATGTTCCGGAGTTCAACTGAGTTTGGTGGTATGCGTACCCGCTCGCGTACTGGCGAACCCAAACTTAGTCCAGCCACTTAGGTATACGTACCCGTTTGCATACTTGAGTAGGTTATGTTATAAAATCGGTTTTTTCATGAACTAATACATTTATATAATAAGTAATTCAATCTTTTGCAAACCGTGGCTATAATGTTCGTGAATTGATTCGAGCGAATCAAAATCGATTTTGCTTCAATTGTGTCTTGTATACTTCTATGAGAATATAAACAATTGAACAACTCTAGAACTAGTTTCATTTGAGTCATTTGAACTAGTTATGGTTAAGATGAATAAGGTTGATATGAAAGTGTTCATATGGCTAACTTCGGTTAACTATTGTTGAGCCAACAAGGTGTACACGTTCAGGTACGGTTACCCATATCTAAATGAAGTCACTTTTCATTTGTGTGTAACAAGCTAAGTTCGATCTAACGGTTGAAAGATATTAGCTTGAGTCTAATCGGGTTTTCATCTAACGGTGAATATCAAATGCTTTGTTACCATGGTAGCATTGATTGAAAACCCTGATTTGAAGACTATATAAGGGAAAATTCTAGCAACTGGTAAACCTATCCCCACACCTCCTGTGTGATACTAGTTGCGGCTAGAGTCGATTGTCCTTTAACCTTAGGTTTTCTCCAAAACCCTGTAGGTTAACGGCTGTAATATTCATCCACAACTATAAATAAATAGTTTTAAGATGGTAAGGTGGCCCTTATAGAATTAAAGGATTCTTCTAGTCGTCCCTTAAATAACTGATTAGGTTTTTAACATTTTCTTTAAAACCCTGATCGTGGGTGAAGGGTTGAAAGCATATAAAATAAATAACTTACAAAAAAATTACAATAGGAATCAGGCGGCTCCAGTATATAGCAGACCTAATAAGGATTTGGAGACAAAAAAAAATAGAAGAAGGATTCGTAGGTGTCCGGTGGTGGTAAGGGTTTTATATAGATTCTTCGTTTTTAGATTTCTTATTATTATTCTTTTTGCAACTATGTAATTGTGTTGTGATTTCTTTTGTATTTAGGATTGGATACAGTAAAGTGATTTCTTTTTGAGAGGATTAGCTACTGTTACTTGGATTGAGGCAAGTTCACTTTGTTTCTGCATTAGGACAAATTTAGGGATTTTGTTATAGCATTGCTCGGTCGAACTCGCATGCGTTGCTATCTCAAGCATGTTTGTCAATGTAAGTGATCAAAACTATAAGTCTTGATTTCTAGCCTATTTATAGATGTCTCGGACTAGGACATAGATAGTGTAGTTGAGCTTAGATCTCTCGACGTTCATCATTTGAAGACGAAGAACTACTAAGGGGAGCTTGTGGAACTTCTTCGACAAAAGGTATGTGGAGACTTGAACTCATCTATCACTTGGAAAGTCTATTTCTAGTCTATCTCCTATTTGAGACATAAGTCGTGTACGATATAGTTTTCTCTATATACATTTGAGAATTCGAGCTGAGTATATCTTGCTTACATATTTCTCGAAATATGTGTTGGTAAGCTTTCGCTTCGACCAAATTCATCTCATATCATGAGAAAATTGCCGAGTAACATCTTACATGGTTTGTGTGATACAATCATTTGATATAGGCTTGGAATGTTTCGATAATGATTATTTCAATATCTTGAAAATTGATTTGATGCTATAGTGTGTGAAAACGGCTATTATCATTATAGAAGAATGTTTCAATGATTGAAATAAAGAGTTTATGATTTAACCATCCATGGATATAAGCATATATAGTGTGTTCGCACATTAGTGTATAAATTCATAAACCGAGAGCCGAGAGTATACATATGTGTGTATACAAACTTGGTGAATAAGACAGATTAAGTATGCGTACGGGTACGCATACTGGCGGAAGTTTTCGAACCGAAAAATTATGCTTAGTTTGGTTTTGACAAACTTTTAACTAGTCACCTAAAGTATGCGTACCCGTACGCATACTGACGGAAGTTTTCGAACCGAAATTTTCTGCTGAGTTTGGAAATTAAACAAACTCTAATCCGGTTGCTTAAGTACGCATACCCGTACGCATACTTAAGCTGGTTATTTTATCAAATCGGTATGTTCATGAACTTAAACATTTAAATCTTAAGGAATGCAATCTTTGCAAACCGTGGCTATAATTTTCATGATTGATTCAAGTGAATCAAAACGATTTTGCTTCAATTGTGTTCTTGTATAATCCATGAGAATATAACAATTGAACAGCTCTTTAACTAGTTTCATTTGAGTCATTTGAACTAGTTATGGTTGAGATGAATAAGGTTGATATGAGAGTAATCATATGGCTAACCTTGGTTAACTATTTGTGAACCAACCAGGTGTACACGTTTAGGTACGGTTACATAAACCTAAATGGGGGTACATTTCATATGTGTGTAACAAGCTAAGTTTGATCTAACAGTAGAAAGATATTAGCTTGGTTGAATCAGGTTTTTCATCTAACGGTGAATATTGAATGCTTTGTTACCAAGGTAACTTAGATTGCAAACCCTGATTTTAAAACTATATAAAGGAGAACTGTAGCAACTGGGAAGACTAATCCCCACACCTTCTGTGTGTTACTAGTTGCATAACTAGAGTCGATTCTCCTTTAACCTTAGGTTTGTTCTCGAGACCCTGTAGGTTAACGAATTGAAGACTTCATTGGGATTGTTAAGCCAGACCCAACTATTCTCTTTGTAGTTGTGTGATCTGATCTTGCTGTTTCTATCATGTTGAGTACAATTGAAATAATTGTCTTGAGATTTTATATCTCCGATAGACAAGATAGAAAATTAATCACAAACAAACTTCGTCTCATCGTTTGTGATTCTACAATAACTTGTTTCTCTAGTCGATTAAGTTTATTGTGAGGTGATTGATAATTCTAGGTCGTTCTTCGGGAAAATAAGTACGGGTTATCAATTGGTTCCTATTCACCTTGATTTATAAAAAGACGGAACAAAAACTCTTGGGTATTTCTGTGGGAGACAGATTTATTTAATCCTATAGACTTTTATGTGTGAGACAGATTTGTCTATCAAGTCTTCAACTTTGGGTCGTAGCAACTCTTGGTCGTGGGTGAGATCATCTAATGGAATCAAGTGCGTAGTATCCTACTGGGATCAGAGACGTAAGGAGTGCAACTGTACCTTGAATCAGTGTGAGATTGATTAGGGTTCAACTACAGTCCAGTCCGAAGTTAATTTGTAGTAGGCTAGTGTCTGTAGCGGCTTAATACAGTATGGTGTTCAATCTGGACTAGGTCCCGGGGTTTTTATGCATTTGCGGTTTCCTCGTTAACAAAATTCTAGTGTCTATGTTATTTCTTTTCCGCATTATATTTTGTTATATAATTGAAATATCACAGGTTGTGCATTAAGATCAATCAATTAGAATATCCAACCTTTGGTTGTTGATTTACATTGATTGACACTTGAACATTGGTCTTTGGTACCGTTCAAGTTGTTTCACATAATTATAAGGCTCACGGATTTCTATCTGTTCAATTTGCTTATTACATTGTGAAACAGAGATATTAAACTCCTTTGATATACTTTATTCTAGATTGAGTCTGACTGTCTAGTTGATTCTCTAGAAAGTGTATTGGAGTAAGTCCTCTCAGATTGCCAAACGAATTGTTGGGTGTGGTTGTTGTACCCCCGCATTTTCAATTGGTATAAGAGCAGGCAAACACGTTAAAGACCTTACAAGTCTGTGTTTGTAGCGATCTGATATGGACAGAAGTGCTATCTCTATAAACGTACCACCAGTCTTCGATGGCTCAAATTACTTGTGGTGGAAAAAATTTATGCGTTCCTTTCTTCAAGCGCGTGATTTTCAATCATGGGTATATGTAGTTAATGGTTATGATGCTCCCATTGTAGCAGTAAGGAATGCGACCGTTCCTAAGGATATTGGTGCATATGACGCTACTGAGATACTTGATTCAAAGAAAAACTCCGACGGTTTGAATGCAATCATACATGCCATTACCCCAGATCTTCAGCACCATGTGACTACTTGCACTCGGTCTAAAGATGCTTGGGATATCTTAGAAACCGTATTCGAAGGGAATACCAGTGAAAAGGAAGCTAGGCTTCAAAACCTTAATTCCGATTGCGAAAACCTTCGTATAGAAGATGAAGATTCATTTGATGAGTTTAATCACAAGGTGTCTGAAATTGTTAATGCATCTTTTGCTTTGGGTAAGACTATTCCTGAAAAGGACATTGTGATGAAAATTCTCAGATCGCTACCATCTAGATACGATTCTAAGAAGCATGCCATCGTTGAAGGAAATAACCTTGATGCTCTTTCAAGAAACACGTTGGTTGGAAAGCTAGAGATCTTTTATCATGAGCATACATCCAAAATCGGAAAGGATGTTGCCTTCAAAGCACAAAAGAACACTAAATTACTTGATAAAAGTAAAAGTCTTTATTTCTCTGAGGATGATCTTTCTGAGGCTGATTCATCAGATGAAGATCTTGACAAATCAATCTCTATGATCACAAGACAGTTTAGGGATCTTCTATTGAAGGGAAGTAAACTGTTTTCAAGAGACAAACCTAGGTCGTCAGTTAAACCTCATGATAGATGCATTTATGTGTCTATTTTCATCTCTTTTATGTATAGTGTTAGTACCCATTTTTGTACTAATTTTGGTATTTTATCCCTTGTAGGTGTTTTTGGAAAAATAGGCTTTTGCGGCAAAATTGGCTCGAAAAGTTGTTAAAGGCTCCTGGGAGGACATTTGCTATTCGGACTCTCACTTTGGATAAGGGGTAACCCATTTTCAAGCAGCTGCTAAGCACAGACCGGGACTGGATAGGGGGAGGTCACATTTCTTCACATTTTCAAAAACAGAAAATTGGCGGGAAAATTTCCAAAAAACAGACGGATTTTGGGTCGGATTGTTGATCGATTTTTAGGGAGATTAAAGGGCTGAATTTGATTGGGTTCGTTCCTATGGACCTAACAGGCGAGGTAAGGGTGTTGGAATGGATCCAAAGTGGCTAGAACTCGAATTGGAGGTGAAAAAAAAGGTTAAAAATATCACGGTTTATTTTGGGCAAGTTTCTTGGATTATTTATGGAAACTTACGTGAAGAAGAGGAAGGAAACTCTTCTTAGAGATTTGTTTCTATCACAGGAAGAGTTTGGACAGCTTGGATTGATTGAGAAGACGTGCAAGTGATGAGAAAAAGGAATTACCGTGATTTGCTGTGGAGGAAAAAAAGAAGATTTTTGGACGGATTTAGAGAGCCTATGGTGTATAAAAAGGTTGGACCGAGTCTTAGGAAGGTAACCAAGACCTTAGGGGAAAGTTTAGAGCCTTAGAGAAGCCAGAAAAATCATTAGAAGAAGATCGGGTTCTGCTGCTGCTGCTGTTGCCGGAGAAGACGAAGAACACAGAACAGCGGAAAAAGTAAGTTGCAGAGGCAGACTTATTTTCAGTGACAACGAGTTACGGTCGCATCATCCTGCAGTCACCGAAGCTCTTCAGCAACGATTCCGTCCTCTGTATTAGACTTTCAGCGACTACAGTATACCCTTTTCTCTCTTGTAATCAATTTTTGAGCCATAAACATGTATTTTGAGAACACGATTAATATGAGGAGCTAAACCCCTTAGCCGAGGCGACGGAGGAAGCCATTGTTCCATGAAAAGTGGTATAGTTCTATTTTAATTATTTATTGCAATTATTTTACATGATTATTTGCATAGAACTTAAAAGAAAAATTGATTTTTATTGAGTAGTTGTGAGTTGTTTTGATGGAACATGCTAGGTTTTAAAACTTTTGATGTTTCATGCTTTGTGATTACAACTACTACTTCAAAAATCTATTAGAGGCAAATATTAGAATCACTTTAAAGAAGAATATTGCATGAATATTGATTAGAGTTTATCAATTAATTGGTCAATGGTGGAATCCAGAGTCTCGGTATTTTCTTATTATTGTTGAAATAACTTTATTTAATTCTCAAAAATCCTTCACAAGCCCGAGTTGAACGAACTCTACTCACCACTTTCACTACAACTTAAAATTCACATCACCTCACAATCACATTCCTCCTAAAAACAGGGATGCTGACAAGGCTGATGACGAGGATATTCCACAATGCTTTAAGTATAAAGGTTTTGGTCATTTTGCAAATGAGTATCCAAATCGTAGAAAATACACTGGAAACAAAGGTCTTGCTGCAACTCTTGATGAAATGTCTGATCACTATGATTCCAATGAAGACGAAAAATCAAGTGTTGCACTTCTTTGTGAAGATATTGATTTTGATAATTGTAGCAATA
Source organism: Papaver atlanticum (assembly GCA_023531105.1). Lineage (NCBI taxonomy): Eukaryota > Viridiplantae > Streptophyta > Magnoliopsida > Ranunculales > Papaveraceae > Papaver > Papaver atlanticum. The sequence continues at coordinate 1,002,437 of JAJJMB010008429.1, read as the reverse complement.
CATACATCAATCTTGATATCCTTCCATAAGAAAACTCAACCAATCTGGAAGAAGAAATTAGCCTTTCTGTTGGAAAATATATGTCTGATTTTTCAGGTTCCACTCTGTGCCTAGCAGCTTGCACATCTCGGGCGTCTGAATCAGCTTATCCATTGACATGCTCTTATTGTTCACTCAAGGGTCATGAACTTTTAAAGTGTTTCAAGTAAAAACACAATATGAGACATGTCAAGAGACTTCAACGAAGAGCAAATATCCTAGCAAACAAGCTCAAACTTGTTCAAAAAACCGCTGAGGTATGTAAGATTTTATCCTCTTCAAAGAAGTTGGTTTCCAAAGATAGGTCAAGACCATTATAGAAAAGAGTATGGTCTAAACAATTTGATAAACAGGGTTCTATGAATTCCTTTCAAAAAGGGGATGGTGGACAAATTGTTGTTCACCGCAGCACAACTTGATTGTGTTGTTTTTGTGCATCTTGTCTCATGTGCCTGATCAAAAGAGACAAGATTGTGCACACCTCAGGCTTTAAGAAAAGAAAAGTAGTTTTTCTTTTTAAGATGTTTTTGATTTGGTTTGCAAATTTGGAATTCGTTCTTTTTCAATTGATATTGGAAAAGACTTCCATGTGTATTAAATAAAAGAGGGTTATTCTCGTTAATTCCACTCTCTTTAGGGTCGTGAATTGAGTGTGCGGGAACCTATGTGGTTAAAAGGTTCCGTAAACCTACATTCCTTTTTCCTCTCTGAAACTCTTTTCATCTTAAGACTGCCTGTTGAGTTTAAATTGTGATTTCCTCTCACAGACCCATACACGTATGGAGACTCCAAGCATTATGTGTTCTGATGGAAAAGATGTTAATATGATTGTTAAGCCAACAATCATGAAGGAAAAAAAGAAATCTCCGTTACCTCCAACTTTGAAAAGAAAAAGAAGGAATGTGAGGAAGTCAAGAGCTGTTCCTTCAAATTCTCAAAAGTTTTCTAATGTTCTTGAAGAGTTGAAAGAAGCAAGGAAGGAGATTCAGCAAATAAAGACTTTTGTGATGAGAACTCTCGAAATTCAGAAGGCCTTGGTTCGACATCATCAGCCTAGAAGGTTTGTTGGAATTGACTCCTTTCTCCATGAACCTTATGTTCCCATGGCTGTTGACGACAAGGAGTTCGGGGACGATAAAGAATTCTTCAGAGGTCTCAATATCTAGTAAATCTTCTTCTTGAGAATTTATTTCTTATGTTTTTAGAAGAATAATTAGGGTTTGGAATAGCCATTATTGTGAGTACACATAGCTATGTCCAACGATTTTCATCTTCATGTTTTTAGATTTATTTATTTAAAGTCTAAAGTTTTTTGGAAGATGATTTGTTGCAATTTTAATCTTTATGATTTGATATATTGCAAATTGTTATGGGATATGTTGTTTACGTCCGTGAACCTGTGACTGTCCCATACTTGTTCAAAAGTTATCTCTATTATGTCGATATGAATGTATTGATGGAAGATAGAATGAACTTTTGACATTACAAAAGTTAAAGCCTTTTATGTCATATTTTTGATATTGATAAAAAGAAAGGATAAAACTTTTGTGTACAAGGATTAAGTCTATTATATGTCATTGTGCAAATAGTGATGGAAAATAGGATGAATCCTTGTCTATTCCGTAGTATTGGTCGATCTCTGATCCACATTTTTGTGCAAATACTGTGTTGCTCCGTAAGGTTTCTTGTGTTTGAGCATAAACGATTGAGTTGATCATTCTCTTATGATTAACTTAGTTGTTGCTCCGTAAGGTTCCTTATGATTGAACATGACCAACTAAATTAATCAATCTCTTTTGGTTATTTTAGTTGTTGCTCCGTAAGTTCGTTTATGTCGAGCATGACCAATTGAATTGATCACGTTGTGGTTAGTTTAGTTGTGTAAACCAATTAAATTAATTATGAGTTTTCTTGTGATTAATTTGGTTGTATTTTTCGATTGAACTAACCATGGGTTCTCTTGTGGTTATTTCGATTGAATATATTGGATACAAATTCATGTTTTCATGTGATTTGATTTTATCCAAAAGAAATCCTTCTTTTCTTGTGAAAGTAAGGTCGCCTTGTTGTTCCTTCGGGGATGACATTTTGTGTGGGAGAGTTCATTTTGAACTTTTGCTTAGTTGCCAAATCTTTGTGGGGAATGCGGTTGTGGAATATTTAGGGGTTATCTTGTATCTTTATTAACTCCTTGATGAATGCATTTAGCTTCGGCTTTATGATTGCATCTAAATTTGTTGATTTGTTAATACACCTTTTGGTCATGAAGTATCTCCATGGAAATTTCATTAGGATCCCACTAATTTTCGTACCTTTGCCAAAAAAATTGACAAAAAGGGGGAGAATTAATGTGTAGTTCACACTACAAATACATATGGTTTACGGATCATAATGTAAGGGGGAGTGGTTTTCATGTTGAGATATGTATTGACTAAGGGGGAGTGATACATATCACCATAGTGTTATTGTCAAAGTTGTGATACAATTGAACTTTGATGCTGTGTAATAATACTATGACACTGTATAACAATGATTGAGAGCATTTTTTTTCTCATTGTTATAGCTATGGATCTTCAACTAACGATGGTGCTAAACTTACAACCTTTGGGATCATTGGAGTACTTGGAAGTGACGAAGATTTCGAGTCATATTGAGGATGCCAAGGAGATCAAGCATGTGGACGAGAAGCTACAATTTTTATCTATTTTGTAATCCATATGTATTGATAGTTTTGTAAATAAAATTGACAAAGGGGGAGATTGTTAGAGCATTGCTCGGTCGAACTCGCAAGCGTTGCTATCTCAAGCATGTTTGTCAATGTTAGTGATCAAAACTATAAGTCTTGATTTCTAGCCTATTTATAGATGTCTCGGACTAGGACATAGATAGTGTAGTTGAGCTTAGATCTCTCGACGTTCATCATTTGAAGACAGAGAACTATTAAGGGGAGCTTGTGGAACTTCTTCGACTAAAGGTATGTGGAGACTTGAACTCACCTATCACTTGGAAAGTCTATTTCTAGTCTATCTCCTATTTGAGACATAAGTCGTGTTACGATATAGTTTTCTCTATACACATTTGAGATTTCGAGCTGAGTATATCTTGCTTACATATTTTTCGAAATATGTGTTGATAAGCTTTTGCTTCGACCAAATTCATCTTATATCATGATAAAATTTCCGAGTAACATCTTACATGGTTTGTGTTATACAATCATTTGATGTAGGCTTGGAATATTTCGATAATGATTATTTCAATATCTTGAAAATTGCTTTGATGCTAATAGTGTGTGAAAACGGCTATTATCATTATAGAAGAATGTTTCAATGATTGAAATAAAGAGTTGATAATTTAACCATCCATGGATATAAGCATATATAGTGTGTTCGCACATTAGTGTATAAATCCATAAACCGGGAGCCGAGAGTATGCATATGTGTGTATACAAACTTGGTGAAGGAGACAGGTAAAGTATGCGTACCCGTACGCATACTGGCGAAAGTTTTCGAACCGAAAAATTCTGCTGAGTTTGGTTTTGACAAACTCTTAACTAGTCACCTAAAGTATGCGTACCTGTACGCATACTGGCGGAAGTTTTCGAACCGAAAATTTCTGCTGAGTTTGGAAACTAAACAAACTCAAATCCGGTTGCTTAAGTACGCATACTTAAGCTGGTTATTTTATCAAATCGGTCTGTTCATGAACTTAAATATTTAAATTTTAAGGAATGCAATCTTTGCAAACCGTGGCTATAATTTTCATGATTGATTCGAGTGAATCAAACCGATTTTTATTCAATTGTGTTCTTGGATAATCCATGAGAATATAGCAATTGAAAAACTCTTTAACTAGTTTCATTTGAGTCATTTGAACTAGTTATGGTTGAGATGAATAAGGTTGATATGAGAGTAATCATACGGCTAACCTCGGTTAACTATTTGTGAACAACCAGGTGTACACGTTTAGGTACGGCTACATAAACCTAAATGAAGGTATATTTCATGTGTGTGAAACAAGCTAAGTTCAATCTAACGGTTGAAAGATATTAGCTTGGTTAAATCAGGTTTTTCATCTAACGGTGAATATTGAATGCTTTGTTACCAAGGTAACTTAGATTGAAAACCCTGATTTTAAAACTATATAAAGGAGAACTGTAGCAACTGGGAAGACTAATCCCCATACCTTCTGTGTGTTACTAGCTGCATAACTAGAGTCGATTCTCCCTTAACCTTAGGTTTCTTCTCGAGACCCTATAGGTTAATGACTTGAAGACTTCATTGGGATTGTGAAGCCAGACCCGACTATTCTCTTTGTAGTTGCGTGATCTAATCTTGTTGTTTCAATCGTGTTGAGTACAATTGAAATAATTGGCTCGAGATTTTATATCTCCGGTAGGCAAGATAGAAAAGTAATCATAAACAAACTTCGTCTCATCGTTTGTGATTCCACAATAACTTGTTTCGCTAGTCGATTAAGTTTATTGTGAGGTGATTGATAATTCTAGGTTGTTCTTCGGGAATATAAGTCCGGGTTATCAATTGGTTCCTGTTCACCTTTATTTATCAAAAGACGGAACAAAAACTCTTGGGTATTTCTGTGGGAGACAGATTTATTCAATCTTATAGACTTTTCTGTGTGAGACAGATTTGTCTATCAATTCTTCGACTTTGGGTCGTAGCAACTCTTGGTTGTGGGTGAGATCAGCTAAGGGAATCAAGTGCGTAGTATCCTGCTGGGATCAGAGACGTAAGGAGCGCAACTGTACCTTGAATCAGTGTGAGATTGATTAGGGTTCAACTACAGTCCAGACCGAAGTTAATTGGTAGTAGGCTAGTGTCTGTAGTGTCTTAATACAGTGTGGTGTTCAATCTGGACTAAGTACTGGGGGTTTTCTGCATTTGCGGTTTCCTCGTTAACAAAATTCTGGTGTCTGTGTTATTTTTTTTTCGCATTATATTTTGTTATATAATTGAAATATCACAGGTTGTGCGTTAAGATCAATCAATTAGAATATCCAACCTTTGGTTGTTGATTTACATTGATTGAAACTTGAACATTGGTCTTTGGTACCGTTCAAGTTGTTTCACATAATAATCAAGCTCACGGATTTCTATCTGTTCGATTTGCTGATTACATTGTGAAACAGAGATATTAAACTCCTTTGATATACTTTATTCTAGATTGAGTCTGACTGTCTAGTTGATTCTCTAGAAAGTGTATTGGAGTAAGTCCTCTCAGATTGCTGATGTGATTTCAACTTTGTTGTAGTAGTGGTAAATATGATTCCAACTCTAAGACTTGTGAAGATTCGAGTTTTTAAATTTAATAAAAATATACAATAATATTACAATTGGTGCAAGAGGTACTGGGACTAAGGATTTAGCAAATCTTCATAACATAAGGTTCACTTATTTATTCTCAACAATTTTAGCTCAAGAAATATAAACATGGACTCTATTTTTGCCAAGGTAGATTCTCAAAACCTTGATTGTAAATGTTAAGCATGGGACATCAAATCACCTAAGCTAAGCATGACCCATCTAATCAAATGACAACCAATTTAATCAAATCATATTTCAATTAATTTTAGTGCAAAAGTCATAAAAAAGAATAAAACAAATTTATCCATGTATGAAGTTCGGCCTCCTCCGTCGTCCCAGTGTTGGGGGTTTAGCTCCTCATATTATAGACACTCTCAAAATATTTTTTATTTGCTCAAAAATTGTTTACAATGGTGAAAACAGAGAAAATAGTGAAAAACAGTAATTTGCGACGCATAAAAATCGTCACAAAATGAACGATACAAGAGAAGTGTTATAGACTCTGTTCCGCGGTCGCTGGAAAGGAGTTGGGAACTTTTCAACGACTTTCCTTTACAGGCTTTTGTTCTTCGTGTTCTTCAGTTTTGCAGCAGCAGAACCCGAGTTTCTGCAACTCGTGATTTCTTCTTCTCTGGCTCTCCTAAGCTCCCCAAACTCTCGACTCCCCTTCTATATGACCTGGGTAATCTATTATACCCGAAATATGCATCGAATCTCCTCCATAACTTCAAAAAATATTCTCTTTATTATTTTTATTCTCACGGCAATAATTTCCTGTTTTAGCTTCTCAACGCGTTTGCAGTTGTATTTCTTTCCTTGTTTAACTCTTACACGCATCTAGCATTCTCACAGAACATTCCAAACTCTCCCAGCACACTCCAGCAACAGCATACGCGTGAATATCTTCTCCCTTTGCACGTACTCCCCTGTTTTGCTCCATTACACGATTCAGCCAACTCTGATCCAAACGAACACCCATACTAGCTTTCTATAGTCATATCACGTCTACCCACTAAGTTTCAGGGATTGAATCTCACTAAATCACGTCCAAATCCGATCGAAATTCTGCTGTTAATGAAAATATTTTCCCGCCAAAATTCATTTTTTGAATTTGAGAAGAAGATGTCCTCCCCCTAATCCTGCACGGGTGTCCCTTTAGCACTTGTCTTATGGAGTGCAAATAGTAATTTTTGGGCGTAGATAGTAATTTTTCCGGGGTTTCCTCCGACACATTTTTGGGTGCTTCCGGTGCATTTCTGGGGTGCCTTTAGTACTCTATCCTGGGGTGTGAAACACCACTTTTCGAGCCAATTTCGCCGCAAGAGCTTATTTCTCTAAAAATACCTACAAAGACATAAAATAACAAAATAAATACAAAATCGAACACTAACAATATATACAATTGAGACATATTAGACACAATAATGCGTCTATCAATTGCCAAACGAATTGTTGAGTGTGGTTGTTGTACCCCCTCATTTTCATATTTTAAACTTGACCTTATAGTAATCTTTTAGAAACATAGGGTTTGTGATGATCGTACCTTCCATGAGATTGATGTTGTGCTACTCTTAGGGTTCGTTTTATTGGCGTAGATTTTACAGCCTTTAGGTCACCAATTCTTTATAATCCTGACTTGAGTCCTCAATCGAATTTAAACATACAACCTGTAGTGAACTTACTGGATAAAACTATGTGATTAATAGCAGCTAAGACGAATGATAAAAATTGTTAAGAAATTTGTATGGAGTGAGTAACTAAATGCTTCTCACAATTATGTTGTGTGTGTTTATGTTTGTATCTTCTAATAAAAAGTAGAACGCGAACATCGGGACGTACTTAGTAAAGAAGAAAAATTTAGCAACTTATTAGATTAGTCCGTTGTGGGAATGTCCGGTATATCTTTTTAGTGCTCCCAAGGAAAGTCTTTGTTAATTTAGAACTGGTGTTTATGTGTGGCAGACTATTATAGATGGATTAGTACGGATTAATACGACTCTTTGAACCATTGGCTTGTTGTGCTTTTGCACGTGAGTGTGCAAACGTCGAAATTTGATCTTGAAGGAGTACATATTCTTAATATAGTTAGTGGAGTTAACTTCCTGTATGTTAGAGACTCCACATGGCGTATTGATCTTTTTGTGAAGTTGACTTGCAGTGGGCTTAGTTGGATTTTGCTAATGTATATCAAAATTTAAAACAGTATAGAAAATGAGTACGGCAGTTGTGTGTCTTTTGTGTTGGCAGTATTTTAGAAAATGCCACATTTACTACTTCCTTGTTATGTATTTGGGAGTAATACAGTAGGAGTGTGTTCCCTACAAATATTTTGAAAGAGCAGTCAATTAACTCTTTCGAAGTGGGGTGATTACAGTAGTTCTGGATACCACTTGCTGGGTATGTTTTGTACACCCGGATGGATCTGTTTCTTGTATTAGAAATTGTGAAGAGCGTATGAAGGTTCTTTTATTACCTTGGATTTTCGGGTTATTTTGTATCTCAGTAATTAGTTTAAATGGTTGATTGTCTTAATTACTTAAATTCAGGTTTGAGTTGCACTTGTATAGTTACTTATTTAGCAAATTATTAAATTTGTCGTGGTCGAGATCTATTGTGAACTTGCTTGGAGTTTAACTCTCGTTGATTTATTTTTTTCAGGTGTTGTTAGGGATCGTTAAGGAGTTTGATTGATTCCAGTTCCGGTGGATATTCAGAGGATATCTAACTGAGGGTGGACATCTACACTTCTTTTATTTTTATTTCTGTTATGTAGTTGTGAGGCAGTGGGGATACTTGCTTTGGGTAGACTTCATTATTATTTTCTTTTGTTAGTTCGACGTTAAAGGTGGATTGTATTATTTAAGTCATGAACACCATTACTAGACATTGTTATTTTTGTTAGGAAATAAAATTCCCTTCTGCATATACAATTGTAACGGAACTGTGTTCCTAGTTTTATGTGGTTATGTACCTTGTTGCAGAAAATTAATGGCATACTTTCTATTTAATCATCGGTCGGGGTTATGTGGAAAGGAGGGTTGTTACAACGGCTGAAACACTTCATTGGGATTGTGAAGCCAGACCCAACTATTTTCTGTAGTTGCGTGATCTGATCTTGCTGTTTTCTATCTTATTGAGTACTATCTTCTTTAATATTAACTCAAGATTTAATCTCAGATAGGCAAGATAAAAATTAGTCACAAACAACTTCGTCTTATCGTTTGTGATTCCACCATATCTTGTTTCGCTACCATGCGATTAAGATTACTTTGAAGTGATTGATATTACTAGGATGTTCTTCGGGAATATAAGTCTGGTGTATCAATTGGTTCCTGATGACCTTGATTTATCGAATGACAGAACAAAACCCTTAGGTATTTCTGTGGGAGACAGATTTATCTATTCTATAGACTTTTCTGTGTGAGACAGATTGGTTTATCAAGTCTTCGACTTTGGGTCGTAGCAATCTTAGTTGTGGGTTAGATCAGATAAGGGAATCAAGTACGCAGAGTTCTGCTTGGATTCAGAGGCGTAAGGAACGCGACCGTACCTTGATCAGTGTGAGATTGGTTAGGGATCAACTACATTCCAGTCCTAAGTTAACTTGGAGTAGGCTAGTGTCTGTAGCGGATTAATACAGTGTGGTGTTCAAATATGGACTAGGTCCCGGGGGTTTTCTGCACTTGCGGTTTCCTATTTAACAAAACTTCTGGTGTCTGTGTTATTTCTTTTCCGCATTATATTTGTTTATATAATTGAAATTTCACAGGTTGTGCATAAGTTCAATCAATATTGTGAATCCAACCTTTGGTTGTTGATTAAATTGATTGACACTTGAACATTGGTCTTTGGTACCGTTCAAGTTGTTTCACATAATAATCAGGATCACGGATTTCTATCTGTTTTATTTGCTGATTACATTGTGAAACAGAAATATAACTCTTAGATATATTTCTTAATTGAGCTCGCTTTATTAGTTGGTTGCTCTTGGAATTGTATTGGAGTTAGTCCATACAGATTGCTAAACGAAATATTGGGTGAGGTTGTTAGACCCCCGCTTTTTCAGTTTTAATCAACTCTGTCATAAGCTTTGCTCATGTCAAGTTTGAGTGTAAAAGAACATATAAAAGAGTGAGAGTACTTCATGGAGTGGACAAGCTCTTTTGCAGTAATAATATTGTCTAGAGACTGTCTTCCTGGAATGAAGGCATATTGGTTCTTAGCTACCAGTTTATCCATGAGAGGCCTAATTCTCCTAGCAATCAGTTTAGTATGTAATAATTTTATATTACACATTGCATAGGTCAAAGAGTCTGAAGTCAACAGGTTACATTTTGGGATGAGAACTAAGTTGGTGTGATTCATGCCTTTTGGGAGCGTACCATAAGTAAAAGAATTATTTATGAGAGAGGTTACCTCATTTCCAACTATATATCATGTACTTGAGATACAATGATAAGATTGGATCGAGACTTGGATAGTAAATCTTGATTCTCACGAATCAAGCCTTCAGGTTCAATGAAGAACGCTTCCTAAAATCGATAAACAATTCAATTGATTATAATTTGGATGCCTTTTCATTAAAGACTCATTTTTCTTATAAGCGAGAGAAATCTAATCTAGCATCTAACAGCTATAATGCCTCCAGATATTTACATCTAACTCACTCTTTACAAGTGATAAACACACCCACTCATAATTAAAGGCTACCAATTACAACTAACACTAAATACTAATAAGTAAAATGATAGGGGAACTCCCGTATGACACCGAGTACATGACATTACCTTCCTCTCTCAAACATCCTTGTCCTCAAGGATGGCATTAGAGCTGTACTGATTTTCTTCAAATGTCTTTCCAGGGAACTGCAGACCATGTAACTGTTGCTCAAGCTTTTTTTTTACTGTCATCCTTCACGATTTTTGGTCACTCATGTTGTTGGCCCATGGATTGGTGGAGCTCCACCAGTTGTGCAAGGTTCCTTGAGATAACTACATAAAGTGTTTCAGCAATATTTGGACTTTTCCTAACTACAGAACTCCCAGATCGGTAAGCACCACTTGAATCATCAGCTTGACTATGGTCCCAATGCACCCATGAATAACAACTAAAAATTTAAGAATACCAGTAACTGGTGGTTCAAGTGTAACTAGAAAGTATTGACTGATTGGTGATCTTGTATGGTTCTGCACAATGGGTGTATCCACAGTCTAACCATGACTTGAGCAATCAGCTCTCCATCTTCTTTTTTGCAAGGAATTACATAAGCTTGTGAGAGTATGTTTTCAATCTCAACCCCTCTTTTTCTAACTAACATAGTAGAAATTGTAGGATATTCCTTAGTAGGTTGATTGAGCTCTTTTACTGCCGTTATTCTCTTCACAGTTACAGTCAGAACATCCAAATTCCCCTCACTCCCTAAACCCATAAAGAACCAAAAAGCAATTTGATCTCGAAACCCTGAATTTGGCCAGTACCCATGTATTAAATCAATTCTTGAATAAGTTGTCTATAGTATACATCCAACAATTTTAAGCACACATCAAATTGAGACCCAAATTCAGAATAACGATTAGAAAAACAAGAATTCTCTAAACTGAGATCGATCTTATTTCCTCGATCGGATAATGACGGGTAAAATCAAAAAGAAAAGTAAAGAAATCCTTACCATTCAATTCGCTGTGGATAATGATTAACTCTCTTAAGCTTTCAAGGTTCCATAACTAACCTCCACCATTTGAACATAATTCTCTCTGACGAAATCAATCACTTCAGTTTTGGAGATAATTTGAGAATCATCATTTTCTTCATCAAATAAAAAGAAAGAATAATCAACTCATCGAGAGATTCATCTTTCTCTTCTGATTGAGTTAAATAGTCTTTGCTGGTAATTTCTACCTCAGTCCTTTTTTCTTCTATAACCGCAATTATCGACTCCAATTTCTTCTCTGCCCTGTTGATGAGCTTCAGAAATTGCAGAAGATTATACTCTCGAGTTGGGGAGTTATCTTCTCGAAAGCGAGTATCATATAACCATCGAAGATTAAGTAAACCATATCTTACTCTCTGTTCTTGCTTCATTGCAGCATCAAGCTCCGCCATGGCAGAAACACCAAGGAACGGAACTGCTCTGATACCAATTGTCATGTACTTGAGGTACAATGACAAGATTGGATCGAGACCTGGATAGTAAATCCTGATTCTCACGAATCAAGCCTTCGGGTTCAATGAAGAACACTGCCTAAAATCGATAAACGATTCAATTGATTATAATTTGGATGCCTCTTCATTACACTCTTATTTTGCTTATAAGCGAGAGAAATCTAACTTAGCATCTAATGGATGCAATGCCACCAGATGTTTACATCTAACTCACTCCTTACAAGTGATAAACACACCCACTCATAACTAAAGGTTACCAATTACAACTAACACTAAATACTAATAAGTAAAATGATAAGGGCACTCCCATATGACACCAGGTACATGACACTATATGTCAGCATCTTTTGAAAAAAAATAGTCGGGTAGTCGTCGGGTCTAGGAGCTCTCAGATCACCAATATGGTTGAGAGTAGTGTAGATCTCCTCTTCAGTGGCACTCTCTGTAACTGCTTCATTTCTTCAGCAGAGATGTTGTTGTTAACAGGGAAGAAATTTGGTGCAGATGGCATGTTCTGGTCTTGTTTAAACATCACTTTGAAATGAGAAATAAGATCTTGAACAATCACCTACTCTTAGTTGTCCACTCATCATTAGCATGTTTTAAAGCAGATATGCAATTCTTTCTCCTTCTCTATTAGATAGACAAGTGGAAAATCTTATTATTCTTATCCACTGCTAGAGTCCATTTCGAGTGATTTCTTTGCTCTAAAAAATTTAGCTAGGTTTCAATTAGATGTTCCAAATGTTCGACAATCTGTTTTTCGATGTTCCTGAAATCCCTTCAATGCGCCATTTTTTGAACTTCAACAAGCTTCCTCTGGGCTATAGAAATCTCATTTGATATATGACCAAATTCCTTTCTACTCCACTTCTTAAAAATCTCTGCCATGTCTTTAAGTTTCGCAGTAACTCCCCCAGCTTCCTTGTTCCATGCTTCAGCTACCACTTTCATGAAGTCAGGATGATCAAGCCAAAAAAATTCAAATCTATATACCTTGTTCTTCTTATTGAGATGTCTGTGAGTCATGAACAATATAGGTGCGTGGTCACTAAACCACCTAGGCAGATGCAAAACAACTGCAGAAGGATATTCAATAAACCATTCAGTTGAGCACATAACTCTATCAAGCCTCTCATACACACCCCCATTAGAATTTGGTTTGCTTTTCCAAGTATATGCAAGACCAGTAAAACCCAAATCAATAAGATCTCTATCTAGATTCATTTGTTGAAAAGCACTACAGAGATTAGTTTCCCCTGAACCACCCCATTTCTTATTAGCATTCATTATCACATTGAGATCCCCCATAATGCAAAAGGGAGTGTTAATCCCAACCACCAAATTAGAGTACTCATTCAAAAATTTATTCCTCAAATTATGTTCAGGTGCACCGTAAGTGCAGAGAAGAGTCCATTCATGAGTGTAGCAATTACCTTGTATCTCCAACTAGATTAAATTCTTGGATGAGTGCTTGATGATGATATCCAACTCTGCAGTCCACATTACAATAAGACCTCCACTTTTTCCTTGCGCAGCAACACAATGATAATCAGGATAATTTAATGAGTAACGAAGGGTTTGTTGACTTGACAAATTTTTTGAGTGTTCGAATTATCGAGGGATTCCCTAAACCTCGACAATTCCACGAGAAGCTTAACATTGAGCGTGTGGCTGTTTAAGGGCAACCAGTGGAGATTCATCAATCTCCATCAGAGTGTTATTTCTTTTCTTTCCTGCCATACGTTCTCTACTACCCACATGAGATATATTATCCTTATCTCTAGAATTCCTCTTCCACCCTCTCCTTGGTTTTTCATTTGAAGATCGAGACTCACCAGATTTGTTTAAGGATGTAGCAGTTTCTTCTTCTGATAGGTTAGGGGTTTCAATTGGGAAAGAATACGAGATTAAGTTGTTCTGATTTTGGGTGTGTAGAATTTGGGTTGAAGTAAATTGTTTATGATGTGTGTTTCGGTGGTATTATTTTCCTCCCCCTCGTGGGTATTCAGTATAACCCCTTTCAAATAATAGGGTCGGGACCGACAAAATTTATAAATTTATCGCGATATTAAATAATCACATAAATTAATAATTATTAAAAATATAAAAATCTTCCTTTTTCAATTTAATGGTAAGTTTTTAATTATATATTAATTAATAATTTATTAATTTGTCAAAATATTGTTTAATTCTGAAAGAAAAAAAATTAACAAAATGAACCAATACACCTAATTCCATTGCAAATTGTTTTCATCATTGTAATATTCATTCAATGAATGACACCTCATCATGGAATGCAAGTGAAGCGTTAGATAATGTAGGAACTTGAGAATTGCAAAATTTAATCAATGGATTGAATTATCATAGTGGAATGGATGTTGAATTTCCTTTAAACTACCCTCAAGAGGATATTATTTCAGATTTTTTGATTGACGAAGAAATAATTGAGAGCGTCATGGGAAAAAGACGAAAGTGATGATGTCGAAGTCGAAGATGAAAGTGTAGTTACAGAGCCACATTCCCGTAAAGAAGCTATCAAAGCTGCAAAGATATTGAATAGGTTTTTATTGCATCAGGAACCGACAACACCAAAGACTTTTCTAATGTTAAGAAAAATCTAAGATGAAATTCAATGTGACATCAATTTTAAGAAAAACCAAGTCACAATTGAATCATACTTTACCAAATTAGCATAAATGTAAAACTAAATTTATATAAGTTGGAGAGTTATTAATTTATATATTCGAAGGGACCTATACAAAGATTAAAAAAAAATTATTATTTTATAAATTTAGGAATTATTAATTTAGCGAGTTGGTCCCAACTCGGGACCGGCAAAATTTATTAGTTTATCGTGATTATTAATTTATCGCGGATTAATTTATAGGGGTTCTACTATATATAGCTTTGTCTGCTGGGTTGGATAGGCTTTTATTTATCTTTTCTAAATCAGATCCAGTACTCTGAGTATGCGTGGGTAATCCTCCCTCTAAGAGTTTATAAATATTTGATGTTTTCTTCACGTCTATAAATTTTTGTGTGAAGCCATGTGGGGAAGAGCTGGTATTTGTAGCTAGTAAAGATTTTAAATTCGATCTGATACTAACATCAGAAACAAAACTACCTGGATTGACAGGTTGCTGATGTTAGAGCACTGCTCGGTCGAACTCGCAAGTGTTGCTATCTCAAGCTTTTTTTGTCAAGTTTAGTTGTCAAAACTATAAGTTTTAATTTCTAGTTTACTTATAGTTATGTCTCGGATTAGGATAAAATGTGTAGTTGAGCTTTAGACTTCACGACGTTCATCGATTGAAGACGAAGAACTACTAAGGGGAGCTTGTGGAACTTCATCAACAAAAGGTATGTGGAGACTTGAACTCATCTATCATTCAGAAGTCTATTCTATTTTATCTCCTATTGAGACAAAGTTTTATAACTATATAGACTTTACATTATACACATTTGATATTTCGAGCTGAGTTTAACTCGCTGATATCTTTCTCGAAATATGTGTTGGAAAGCTTTTTGCTTTAACTATGTTCATCATTATTCTTGACGAAAGTCAAAAGATGATCATGTGAAAATCACCTAGTAACATCTTACATAATTTGTGTGAGACAATTATTTGATGTAGACTCGGAATGTTTCGTATTGATCATTCGATCACTTGAAAATTGCTTATAAGCTAATAGTTTGTGGGAGACATCTATTGTCGTCTTCTAAGAATGTTTCCGTGATTGAAATGGGAGTCAAGAGCTAAAACCCATGTCTGGATACATTAAGGTTTGTGTACTTAGTGTACAAACTGTTTTGACAGAATTCAGACCGGAAGTTTGCATACCCGTTCGCAAACTTATTCAACTGTTTAAGTCAGGGTACTTAAGTTTGCATACCCGTTCGCAAACTGATTTAACTGTTGAAGTCCTTGAACCAAGTTTGTGTACCCGTTCACAAACGGTTTTAACTGAGTTCGGTCCGGATATAAAGTTTGCGTACCCCTTTGCAAACTGTCGGCTTGTGACCAATGTCCAGAACTTAAGTTTGCGTACCCGTTTGCAAACTTAAGTGGTTCAAGTTCTTAAATTGGTTAAGTATGGTTTCATACTTATGAAAAAATCCATTTATAAATTAAGGAATGCAATCTTTGCAAACCGTGGCTAAAATGTCCATGAACTGATTCTTTTGAATCAATCTGATTTTGCTTCAATTGTGTCTTGTATACTTTTATGAGAATATAAACAATTGAACAACTCTATGAGTAACACAATTAGATTCATTTGATTATCAATTGGTCCAGAAGTGTTAAGATGAACATGGTTAAGAGAAAAGTGTTCATATGACTAACTTCAGTTAACTGTTATTGAGCCAACTCAATATACACGTTTAGGTAAGGTTACCCATATCTAAATGAAAGTTTATTTTATTTATGTGTAATAAGCTAAGACCATCTAACAGTGGAAAGATATTAGCTTGAATCTTAAATCAGGTTTCATCTAACAGAGAATATTGATTGCTTTGTTCCAAAGTTATCAAACCCTGATTTGAAGACTATATAAGGGAGAACTCTAGAAACTGGGAAACCTAATCCTCACAGCTCCTGTGTGATACTAGTTGCGACTAGAGTCGATTCTCCCCTAGGTTTTTCCTAAAACCATTATAGGTTAACGACTTAAAGACTTCATTGGGATTCTGAAGCCAGACCCAATTATTTTCTCTGTAGTTGCGTGTTCTGATCTTACTTTGTTCTATCATATTGAGTACTATCTTCTCTAAGATTTGCTCGAGATTTATCTCCGATAGGTAAGATATAAAAAGTAATCACAAAGCTCTTCGTGTCATTCTTTGTGATTCCACAATAACTTGTTTTGCTACCATATATTTAAGTTATTGTGAGGTGATTGATATTTCTAGGTCGTTCTTCGGGAATATAAGACCGGATTATCAATTGGTTCCTTTTCACATTGATTTATCAAAAGACGAAACAAAACTTCGTAGGTATTTATGTGGGAAACAGATTTATCTATTCAAATAGACTTTTCTGTGTGAGACATATTCGTTTATCAAGTCTTCGACTTTGGGTCGTAGCAACTCTTAGTTTTGGGTGAGATCAGCTAAGGGAATCTAGTGCGTAGAGTCCGACGTGGTTCTAGAGGCGTGAGGAACGCGACTGTACCTTAATCAGTGTGACATTGGTTAGGGCTCAACTACATTCCAGTCTTAAGTTACTTGTAGTATGCTACAGTCTGTAGCGGCTTAATATAGTGTGGTATTCAAATCTGGACTAGGTCCCAGGGTTTTTCTGCATTTGCGGTTTCCTCGTTAACAAAACTTCTGGTGTATGTGTTATTTCTTTTCCGCATTATATTTGTTTATATAATTGAAATATCACAGGTTGTGCATAGTTCAATGAATTGGAAATCCAACCCTTGGTTGTTGATTCAAATTGATTGACACTTGAACATTGGTCTTTGGTACCGTTCAAGTTGTTTCTTATAATAATCAGGCTTGCGGATTTCTATCTGTTTGATTTGTTGATTACATTGAGAAACAGAGATATAAACTCTTGGATATATTTTCCTTGATTGAGTCTGACTGTCTAGTTGATTCTCTTGGAATTATATTGGAGTTAGTCCATACAGATTGCCTAAATGAAATATTGGGTGTGGTTGTTAAACCCCCTCTTTTTCAGCTGACATTGGTGCAGCTTTTGTTCTCCATTAACTTTGTTCTCGGACGTGGCAGCATCCTTAAGAGTTATAAATTTGTTGGGGTCCAACGGACGGCTCTGTTTCTCTCCAGATGGATTACTACTAGTATGTTGAGATTTATCGTTACGCTTTCTTCCAAATTGAGGTATTGCTGGAGCAGTATGGGCAGAAATTTGTTGCTGACCCAATTTAAAAATGGACTCTAGTGTCTGGGTAGTAGGATTAGGCCGCGTGTCTTCATGAGGGCCCTTAGATGACCGTTCTTTCATGTTATTCTCCAGTCATGTTCTGGTAGTCTTCTCCGTTTCCTGATTACTGTTAGGTTTGAAGTTAGCACGAATCAAATCAGAGTATCGCGCTAGTTTAGGGTCACTCATTTTGCTAGCAAAATCTTCAAATGGAACATTATTATCTTCAAGAAATTTATAGAGAGAGGGGCATTGTTTCATCTGATACTTAAAGTATCCACAGAAGTAGCAAACTCGGGGAAGTTTCTCATACTTGATTTGGACCGTACGTTTCTTCTTTGATGCCAGAGTGATAACGAAGTCTCTAGGGAGAGGTCTAGTTGTGTCGATTTGAACTCGAGATCTTGCAAATTTTCCCCATTTGGCTGCATCTTCTTCAGTTATTGTTTTGGTATTTCCAATTCTTTGTGCCAGTTGCGTAACCGTTACTTTGTTCATCATACTCATAGGAAGACCATGGAATTGAAGCAAAAAGTAAACAAACTGGAACTCATACTCTTCTGGTAGGAGATATTCAACACATCTCTGTAGAATCACTAAATCATCATGCATGGACCATGTACCTAACAAAACAGATTCCAAATCACATATGTGTTGAAACTTAACCTTATAGATACCCCCACCCAAATCAATGATAGTTAATAGACCAGATGGTCTCCAGGCTTTGTGTAGAATATCACTAAGAATGGAGTAAGCATATTGTCTTCATGAGACAAGTCTGAACACTAGACAATGTTTCCAATCTTGATCTTGTTCAGCTAAATCTCTTGTATCTTCAAACTCTATAGTCTAGGGATTATCCATTAGATTTGACATTTTATTTATGACGTCTTCAAAATTTAAGTTTTGATTAGAGCTTGAAGCCATGGCCAAAAAAGGGATAGAAGATAGAGAGAGGAGAGTAAAGAAAGATGAGTAAGGGTTGAAAGAACAAATGGAGATCCGAGAAACAAGAAGAAGCAGAGAGCTACAGAGAGAAACACGCACAGAGGTGGATTAAGAAGCGCACAGAGGTGGAGACAGAAGCATCATGAAGATGCAGAGATTATTCTTTTTTTTTTTGAGAAGATATTACTTAATTCTACAATTAGAATTAATGTGGAGTAGAGTCACTGGACTGGACTAGTTCAACTAAAAGACTCGTGAACAGATAATTTATCCTACAAGGAAGACATCCATGCAATCTTTCAACTAAAAGAGTGTGTGGCTACTTTTGTGGAAGAATCAGTAATAAAAACGGTCTGATTCCACGTAGACCCACTAACATGTTAAAAAACTAGAGAACTGAGTGACCCGTACGGTCCAACCAGTGAACCTTATGACCCAGTCCGGTTTTGAACTGGTTTTTCCAAGTGACCCAGTATACACTTTTGCACCACAAAGCCATACTACTTGGGGGGGAAATAAAAAAAATCAGACGAAGAACAACCTATGCAAAAGACATTCAAACATTCAATCATTTTCCAACCAGAATCACTGATCTTCTTCATTCAATTAAAGATATCACCTAAACCATGGAGAAATTAGATTTAGAGTTCAGAGAGATTACTACCTTTAAAATCAACCCAAGACCAAGAAAATACAAAATCCGTAATTAAATATTGATGTTAAAACAAGAGCAATAGAAATAATTCTTAAACCAAACTAAATGTTTGTCACGATAGATCTTCAATTCTTTGTTAATACATGCTTGTTACAATAAGTCTTCAATTTCTTTTGAAGGTGTGATATTCTTTGAGAGGGATGGTGTATGAATCTGTAATGGAGGTATAACATTCAAGGTGAAAAAGAGGGGCTATAACAACCACACCCAATAATTCGTTCGGAAATCTGTATGGACTAACTCCAATATTATTCCGAGAGAACCAGCTTATAAAGCGAGCTCAACCAAGAAAGATATTAAAGAGATATATCTCTTTTTCTCAAACCAATTAGCAAATCAAACAGATACAAATGTATGAGCCTGATTGATGTGAGAAATACTTGGACGGTACCAAAGACCAATGCCCAAGTGTCAATCAATTTATATCCAACAAACAAAGGTCGGATTTATCAATTGATTGAACTACGCACAACCTGTGATATTTCAATTATATAAACAAATATAATGCGGGAAAAAAAATAACACAGACACCAGAAATTTTGTTAACGAGGAAACCGCAAATGCATAAAAACCCCGGGACCTAGTCCATATTTGAATACCACACTGTATTAAGTCGCAACAGACACTAGCCTACTGCAAGTTAACTTCGGACTGGAATGTAGTTGAGCCCTAACCAAGTATCACACCGATTAAGGTACAGTCACGTTCCTTACGCCTCTAGAACCACGCCGGATTCTGCGCACTTGATTCCCTTAGCTGATCTCACCCACAAATAAGAGTTGATACGACTCAAAGTTGAAGACTTATAAACAAATTTGTCTCCCACAGATAAGTCTATTCTGATAGATAAATCTGTCTCCAACAGAAGTACATACGTTTTGTTCCATCTTATGATAAATCAAGGTGAACAGGAACCAATTGATAATTCGGTCTTATGCTCCCGAAGAGCAGCCTAGAAATATCAATCACCTCACAATAACTTAACTGTATGGTAGTAGAAGAAGTTACTGTGGAATCACATAGTATGAGACGAAGAGCTTTGTGATTACTTTTTATATCTTACCTATCGAAGATAAATCTCGAGCAAATCAAAGAGAAGATAGTAATCAATACGATATAACAAATAAGATCAGAATACGCAACTACAGAGAAAATAGTTGGATCTGGCTTCATGAATCTCAAATGAAGTCTTCAAGTCGTTAACCTAATATGGTTTTGGAAAAACTTAGGTTAAAGGAGAATCTACTCTAGTCGCAACTAGGACATAGGAAAGTGTCGGGATTAGGTTTTCCAGTTGCTAGATTTTTCCTTTATATAGTATTTCAAATCAGGGTTCGCTTTCATTCAAAAGCTAAGATAGCTTAGTAACAAAGCATTCAATATTCACCTTTAGATGAAATCCTGATTTAAGATTAAAGATAAGTCTGCTTAGAAATAAAGCAATTAATCCCCACCGTTAGATGGTCTTAGCTTGTTACACACAAATGAAATATACCTTCATTTAGATATAGTTAATCGTACCTAAACGTGTATATTGAGTTGGCTCAATAACAGTTAACCGAAGTTATCCATTTGAACACTTTCGTATTCACCACATTCATCTAACACTTCTAAATCAAATATGATGATCAATCAAACATGAAAGATAATCAAATGAATCTAATTGTGTTTCACATAGAGTTGTTCAATTATTCACTATCTCATAGAAATATATATGAACAAATTGAAACAAAATCGGATTGATTCGTAATCGTACAAAGTACCTATACAAGAATCAATTCATGAACATTAAGCCAAGGTTTGCAAAGATTGCATTCTTTAATTCATAAATGTATTTGTTCATGAGTATGAAAAACCTACTTAACCGATTTTAGAACTTAACCACTGTGTTCGCTAACTAGGTATGCAAATAACGGCTCCGGACCTTGTCCTTGTCCAGCCATTCGCATATTATGTACGCGACCAGCAGTCCCGGACCCAACTCAGGTAGAACTGTTTGCATACTAGGTACGCAAACAAGGTTCCCGGACCTTAACATCTAAAATAGTTCGCATACTGGGTACGCAAACAATGTTC
The DNA here is from genome assembly GCA_023531105.1 of Papaver atlanticum. NCBI lineage: Eukaryota > Viridiplantae > Streptophyta > Magnoliopsida > Ranunculales > Papaveraceae > Papaver > Papaver atlanticum. Next base: position 981,277 of record JAJJMB010008429.1, on the reverse strand, counting down.
CCGGACCTGAATCACTACAAAAAAGTTCGAATACTAGGACATGGTTAAATATTCCAAACTCTCATTTCAATCATTGAAACGTCCTTAGAAGATGACAATAGCTGTCTCACACAAACTATTAGCTTCAAATAATTTTCAAGTGATCGAATGATCAATACGAAACTTTCCAAGTCCACATCAAATGATTATCTCACACAAATCATGTAAGATGTTTCAAGGCAATTTCCACATGATCATCTTTTGACTTAGTATTTAGTTTCTAACAAATAAATTGTTTCCATCTAAACTTATTGTCAAGAATAATGATAAACATATTTAAAGCAAAAAGCTTCCAACACATATTTCGAAAAAATATATAAGCGAGTTAAACTCAGCTTGAAATATCAAATATGTATAATGTAAAAGTCTATATAGCTATATGACTTAGTCTCATTAGGAGATAGAATAGAATAGACTTCTGAGTGATAGATAAGTTTTAGTCTCCATATACCTTTTGTTGATGAATTTCCTCCAAGCTCTCCTTAGTAGATCTTCTTCTTCAATCGATGAACGTCGTGAAGTCTAAAGCTCAACTACGCATTCGATCCTAATCCGAGACATAGCTATAAGTAGACTAGAAATCAAGACTATAGTTTTGATCAACTAAACTTGACAAACAAGCTTGAGATAGCAACGCTTGTGAGTTCGACCGAGCAGTGCTCTAACAAAAGGGGCACACATAATTAGAACTCTACAAGTAGTTAGGTTTGGTGAAGAAGAGAAATTCAACAGAAGATGAAGACAAGTGCATTGCTAGTGGTGGCAGAAAATATAAAAAGATGACTTTCAAGGGGCAAATGTGCGGAGCTAAAGAGTTAAAAGAAATGAACTATTTGCTAAGCACGTGCCCATGCCCCACAGTATCATCTTTAGGTCTTTTAAGTTAAATACCGTACCTTTTTACACTTGTGACTCATTGACCCCGGTTGAACCACCAGTTGGACCAATTGACCCTGAGCCAGTTACTTTACCGGTTCGTCATCCGGTCCGATTTTTAAAACATTGGGATAAATAGGTCTTCTCTTTTCCCATGATAAAACCAAATTAAATTAACCTACTTTGGTAGATATTTTTGTTTGATCGAGGCTTCTCAACCTCATATGTCTTGCTCTTAGCCAACAGGAACCTTGTGCCTTCTTTTGGTGATAAATAATAATCCCATATATGTTGTTGCACTGTTTCAACAATTTCATACAGTGGCGGAACCAAGATTTTCAAATGATGGGGGGGGGGGGGGGGGGGGGGGGTAATTTTAATTTTATGTCGCACCCGAGTAAATGTCGGAAACTCCACTTCACCTTGAAAAACTAACGAAATAAGACGATATTACTTACGCATAACAACGATGTAAAAAAAATTGCCAATAAACTCCGCTGCCGACGAACAAAATTTACTAAACTGATATAAATATCAATTTGCAAATTATGGATGCATTGGAAAAAGTGGAGTCTTCCAACAGATATGAAAAACATTACTTATAGATTAAATTTATTATCATTCTTTGCACTAAAACATAGAGACACTATCAAAACCTGTACAGGGAAGGACAAAGAAAGTCTTGCTGACGAATCTCAGAAATTCTTTACACACTCAATGCCACTTCGCCCAATTGCTGACAAATTATAAATTCTAATGGTCGTCGTTGTTGGAATTTCAGCTCCATTAACCCTACAATTAAGACCTAATTAAACATTGTGGAAAACAACCTTATGCTGAAATCAGACCTTGAACCTAGTATTAGCATACTCAACAACACGAAAAACCGACACCATGCATAACACTACACTACATATGATTCATACATAAAACAGATTGAGTACAAGGAAATAGAAACACACACAAGACACTAAACCTTTTCATGACTTATTATCAACTTATATTTCCTCACATTACTTTATGATGGAATGAAAAAAGATTTGCTTTTAAGGAAAACTTGTGAGGCTAGAAGAGAGTCCTAGCCATGCTTGCCACATGTCACTCCAACCTTTCCATCATGAGTTGGAGGACACCTCATGGATACAATAGACATCTCATAGGACAAGAGCCATGACATGCTAGTTTCAACCTTATCTAGCATGAACCTTAAACAAGACTTAAGTGCATGATTAAACCATAAATATGCTTTAAACAAAACAGAGATTAGCTTATACTAAACATGCATTAGATTAGTCTAAGCATGATTTGTTCCGCAAACCATAAAAATTCTAACATCTCCCACTTGTTTAAGCAACGAAACTTTTCAGCTAGCCGCGCACTTAAGTCAAATAGCACGCTAGCCTTCGGCTATAGATACCTACACGTCACATATAAGATGCATAAGCCATTTCTACAACCAGAAAACTAGACGGACTACTATTCTCAAGTAAAACATTTAATTTTTCAAAACAGAAAACATTTAGTTGGCTTAGCCTTATGCCAAAACCAAACTGAACTTTAAAGACTTCGTTTGGCTTAACGTTATGCCAAAACTGAATTGCACTTGTAACTTCATTGGCTTAGATTAAAACCATAAAAGCAGCACTACATATGCTCTTAGGCCACCTTTCTCCCTAATGATATCCCCATTGTATTGATCTAATTAAGCACTATGCTCATATTCTAATGAGACCAAGAACTTTAGGACAATTAATGATATCGAATGGGAACTATATTTCATACCAGAAATTACTTTATGAGCATATACATCTTACAAAAGTAAGGAAACAAACATGATAATAAAGCCATAAACATCATATTCCCATTGACTTCAAGCACAACACATAACACACATGCTTTATGTCAAAATAGAGACTACTTTATAAGCATACAAACCTTACAAGAACAAGAAAATGATGATAAACAAGTTACAAACACCACTCCCACTGAATTTCAGATTCAACCACAACATGAAATAAACATGATGATAAAACCACAATCACAATTCCACTTAAATTCAGGTTCACACAACACACACATGCTTATCATCACTTTATACAGCTATAACATAAACCAAGTAAATAGCATGTCAATAAGCAAAACAATAACATCATAAACTCAAAACAAAACTCTATATCATCGCAAATCACCTTTGGGCATAAAATACAATATACAACGAGTCTTAATAAGTTTATGACAATTTCCCATGTGAAAAGCTTTCACTCATATGAGACTTGATTCACATCAAATTTTATAAACACAAAACACCTTTGGGCAAAATTCGTGTTTACAATTTCTGAATGAATCAAAACAAACCACCAAAATCACATAATTCTCATTAAAACACTTCCGCATACTCTCAAAGTATCACTTTGGCAACACTTAGTCGAGTTATAGAAGCTACAAACTATTACAAGTTACAAATTTTCAAAACAGAAAAATTCAGACCTAACCGCCATCTTGAGAAGTCCAAATCTATTGTAGATGTGAACATACCTTGATTGTGATACACAAACCTTCTACAACTGCTCCAATACTTGTTGTCCTGAATTTTCAGTTCCACACCATCAAGCATGAAGTACTAAACCACGCATATAAGAAGAACTATAACTTTAGATGAAAACGGTCCCAAACCTCAACCATACAATCACCCTAGATGTTGAATATGTAATAACTAGGTGAAATAAAAGTTGAATGTTGAAATTTCAGCTCCATTAATCCTCAATTAAGACCTAAACATTGTGGAAAACAACCTTATGTTGAAATCAGACCTTGAACCTAGTATTAGCATACTCAACAACACGAGAAACCATGCATAGGACTACACTACATATGATTCATACTCAAAACATATTGAGTACAAGGAAATAGAAACACACACAAGACACTTAACTTTTTCATGACTTATTATCAACTTTTATTTCCTCACATTACTTTATGATGGAATGAAAACAGATTTTCTTTTAAGGAAAACTAGTGAGGCTAGAAGAGCGTCCTAGTCATGCTTGCCACATGTCACTCCAACCTTTCCATCATGAGTTGGAGGACACCTCATGGATACAATGGACAGCTCATAGGGCAAGAGCCATGACATGCTAGTTTCAATCTTATCTAGCATTAACCTTAACAAAAATTAATTGCATGATTAAACCATAAACATGCTTTAAACAAAACAGAGATTAGCTTATACTAAACATGCATTAGCTTAGTCTAAGCATGATATGTTGCGCAAACCATAAAAAGTCTAACAGTCGTAGCTTAAAATATCACTATTGGAGTTTCAACACTTCGCCACATTGCTGACGAATCTCGGGAATTCTTTAAACACTCACATAAGCGTTATTCTTATAAAAAATGATTCAGTATCAACCAACGAAACTTTAGAAATCTCAAAAACAAATTTTTCTTTAGTCTCTAAACAACTAGAATCAAGTAATTTGATAAGTACAAGTAAAACACCTTGTGAAACAACAATCAATACGTTCTTATCATCCTCCTGCAGTCATTAAAATTTCTAGGTAAAAGATGTTTTCTTGTTGAATGGAGGAGGGGAGTAACAACTGACTTGCCAGAGGCAGTTAACTGACTACACTAACCCAAAAGATATTTCTAAGCTACGACGAGACATTAAAATTCCTGCCCATTACCGAAAATCCGGTTTATAAAATAAAACATACAACTCTATAGAGTAATACTGTAATGATTCTATTACTTTGATGTAATAAATAGCACAACCAAATTGAAGCATTTCAACAAACACTTACCAATTCCATTACTACAAAACATGGACCGACTCTCCCTCCCTTTCTTCTCTAATCTTCTTCTACTTACTCTGCTAACTTGTGCTTCCTCCCCCGATTTCATGGCTTTTTAAATAAATGCTTGATCTTGCCGCTAGATAATGGATATGTTGCTGATAATAAGAATGATTACTGCTTCTTGGAAAACATACAACGGGCTATTGACCTTGGGTCATAGTTAAAAAAAATGTAAAGGCGTATCTCTTAGTTTTAGACAGGACAATGAGCAATGGTCCTAGCTTCGACTCGGCTTTGGAACGCACTGACAACGAGCTTAATTAAGGACATTGCAGAGCTCTAGGACGACATCACTGATGCTGAAGAGGTAAAGTATGACGTTGGAGGAAGCCAGATGGGTTGAACAGATGAACCTCACATATATTTTGCTAGAGCTGGATGCTTCTAATTTCTAACGTAGTTAACTTTATAAATGATCATTCTTTTATGGTTTCTCGGGAATTACGTGAAATTTAGGCTAGGGCCCAAAAATATTATTTTTCTTATTGTCCGGCCTAAAATATTTTTTGTGTTTCTGTGATACCCATAATTATTTGAAATTATGAAAAATTTATGCATAACTCATTATGCATCCTAATTTTCCAGGGGTATAATTGTAAAGTAAACTTGAATATAACACATCTAAAAAATCGTGTCTTAGAATTTAACAAATTTTCTCGTTGGAAAGCTTTTAAAGAGATCTACGCAACGAGTACAAACAACAATACTAACTTTAACTTTTTTCCCAAAAAGTCGGAAGTGATTGTTCTTTTAGGCAAAAATTTCGAAAACTTCATGCATAACCACTATGCAGTCACCGATGATGCATGACACATTATGCAGACACAACAAAAGATGCATAATCCATTATATAGCTACCAAAAAGGATGCATAACACATTATGCAAATAATACTTTGGCGTATGCATCCACTAATTTGGTTATAAAACCACTAAAACGGTGTTATGCAGTCATTTTTGTAGTTGCATAATAAATTATGAAGCCATTTTTTGGTTGATAACAATACTAAAAATAAAATGGATGCATAATGCAATATGCTATCATTTTCTCGACTGCATAACATATTATGCAAACTTTTTTTTAGCTGCATAACAGATTATGCATCCATTTTCTCGACTGCATAACTGATTATGCGGTCATTTTTGTAGCTGCATAACAAATTATGCAACCATTTTTTGGTTGATAGCAGTGCTAGAAACAAAATGGATGCATAATGCAATATGCTGCTATTTTCTCTACTGCATAACAGATTATGCACCCTTTAAAGATGGCTACGTAAAATGTTATGCACCTTTTCAGTTATTTGCATAAACAAGTTATGCAGCTAGTTTAATCTGCATAACATTTATGCACCCTTTAACAATTATTGTTATGCACCCTTCATGAGTCCTCAGCACCTCCAACTCCATAGCAACAGCTGCATACTAGAACCAACAACCACAAGAACTGCACCAACCCCTCAAAACTCATGACAACAGTTAGCTAGCTTCTCAAACTAGTCTTCATATCTGCACAGCTCCATATTCTCCACCATTTACAGAATTTATTCACTAAAACTAACAGACCCAATTGTTCAAACAACAATTTGTTCTTGTGCTCTTACAGATCCAACAACTGAGTCCGACACCTGCAACACCATCAAAAGCATCCAATTCTCTTATTCAATAGCATCCCTTACTCAGTTCAAGTTCAGCACTTCAAAGCACCATCTTCTATAAGTCTTTCTAGTAAATAAATCAATAGCACAAACTCCACCTGCAAAATCCCCATCTAACTTCCATTTTGTAGCTCTTCCCTGCTTGCAATGTGCAATATTCCTAAGCAAACATCTAGTTAAACATTCTCTGACCCTTGTTGTATCTTCTCTTCATCTAATCTTGCCAACTTCAGTTAACTCCACATACCAAAAACACATTCACTTGCAGTCTTGAACCACCAAACAATATGCTCTTCCTTACCCCTGCATTTCATCTGGTACACAAACTTCAGCAGCATCCTCAGCCAACACACGCAACATCATATATACTCTTCCATAAATTCCTTGTTTTTAGTTGCATATCATCAACAACATTCAACATTCATTCTCTTCTTTGTCAACACAGACCTTCACGACACTGTCAAGTAATTCAATTTCAAAACCCTAAGTTTCATAAATCAAATCACACAATTTAAAATCAAATAGGAAAACTTACCTCAAATCTCATTGATTTACCTGTTCTTGACTTCTTGAGTTTAATCAATCTTAGTATCACCATTAAATTCTTCAAATAAATCTTCTCTGAAATTCTCACGGACTTCTAACTCTTCGATTCTTCATGAAAAAAAATCACAACATTAATTCAACAACAACCCTTTTTTTCCTTATCTATTAACATCTCGATGTACTTATCAATTGTCTAGGAACTCAAAATAAAATTACAAACCCTAATTTTGTGTCTCCCAGATCATTACTTCGATTCATAATTGTTCTCCTCCATGATTCATAATAACTATCATCTCATTTATTGTTTACACAACTTCATCAACAAATTCTATTCACTCAATTTTTACACTCATCTCACAGAATCACCAGCAGATGAAGAACATGGAAAGAGAAGAACAAAAAAGATTAACTTTTCACGAAGAAAACATATTTTCAAAAAAATGGGTTTGCTGATAAGTTTTCACGAAGAAATGGGTGCGAGCGTGAAGTTTTTGGGCTGTGGGTTTGACAGTGAAAAAAATATGAAAAATGGGTTTCACTGTAGGTTTCACATGTTTAATATTACAAGAAATATTGAAGCAAGACTCAATTTTAGAACCGTGTTTTGGGGACTAGCCCAAAACAGTGGGGGACTACTCTTCCAATTTGGAGGTGGTTATTTGAAGTAATTTTGGGTCACCCCTTATCTAATATTTTTTTTAATACCAAATTTAACCTTGGTAATTAAATTAGTTAGATTAGTTAGTGTTAGTGTAATGATTAATTAGTGATTAGTTAGTTATTAATAGGATAGTTTTGTTAGAATGAGATGAAGAAGAAGGAGAAGAAGAAGAAGAAAAGATGAAGAAAAATAGGGAAGAAGAACCCAAAAAAAAATTATTTTGAGTTTAGTAAATATGATATGAGTGATTCATGTGATGATACCTCCTCCTCAGAATCAGAACCTCCTTCATCTCCTAAACTATTTGTCAATACTTCTAACGATCCGGGTATGAGTTATTTCTTAGATGATGAATGCTTTTTTCCCCAAACTCAAGCTAACGACCCAAATGATGAATTTTATCAGCCACAACCAGAATATGAAGTTATGGTTACTCAGGTATGTCTCAAATTTAGTTAATGTAGCTTGAATTGTGCAAAAAATTGGCCAAATCGAAAATTTCAGGAAGAAATTTCGGCTAGGTGATAGTAGTTCGGTTAGCAATTCTGCCAAAAAGTTAGCCGAACTCTCCTGTATGTGCAGTTCGGTTACTCATTTCAGCATACGCAGGTAACCGAACTCTGTTTTAATGGAGTTTTTTGAGAGTTCGGTTATCTTTTTCCAGAAAACGTTGCCGAACTAATTTTATAGAGTATACAGTTAATGGTTCGGTTCAGTCGAGTTTATTCCTTTTGTTACCGAACTTTATGTTTGGCAATCTCGCAAGTCACCTTCATTGAATAGATAACCGAACTCTATAGTTCGGTTTAGTCGATTGTATTAATTATGTTGCCGAACTATAGTTTTGAAATTTCCAAAGAACAAGTTCGGCAAGATCGCAAAAAAAAATTCATAACCGAACCTTTTGTTCGGCAGGATCGCATATTATATTTACATTGCCGAAAATATAAGTATTTCTTATTTTTAGTTGGTATTGACGTTGTGCTATTACTCGTAGGTTGCATCTGATCCAATAGAACCAATGGAAAATCAACCTACCCCTGTTGATATTTTGTACGATGACACGTCACATCACTACATGAATGACTTGGTATTCAAAAGTCCTTTAGAGGCAAAGAGTTGGGCTAGACAACATGCACTAAAAGACATGTGCGTATTAGTATTGAATGGGAGAGAGACCAAAACCCGCTTTGAAATGGTTTGTGAGAGAAGCGGTGATCCCGATAAAAGCCACAAGAGGAAGGGTTATGTTTATAAAGGAAAGACAAATAGGAAGAACAAAACTTTCTCAAAGAAGATTAAATGCCCATTCAAGCTTGCATTTAATTACAACAAAGAATTGGGTGGATGGGTTCTCTACAAGGTTATGGAAGGTTGTCATAACCACCCTCGTCCGGAGCATCTTGAAGGACATTTCATGGCGGCCAAGCTAACTCCTGAAGAGATGGACAAGGTAGCTAAAATGAGGAAAATGGATCTTTCACCGATTCAAATGCTCCAAATACTAAAGGAGGATAACAAGGATAACCACTCATCTTTGTCCACCATTTATAATGCAATAGTGACAATTAGAAAGAAGGAATGGAGAGATAGACAAGTGATGCAACAATTGTTTTTTTTGGCCAAAGAGAAAGACTACGCGGTTCAAAAGGATGTGGATTCGGACGGAGAGATAACACAACTCTTCATTGCGCATCCAACGAGTGTTCAATTGGCTCAATGCTTTCATGAAGTTCTCATAATGGATTGTACTTATAAGACGAACAAGTACGAGATGCCATTGTTGAATATTGTTGGGCGTACTTCGACGCAGTCACCGTTTACCGTGGCGTTTTGTTTTTGGGGAATAATTTGCTAACTAACAATGTAGAAAGTTACCTGAATAAGAGTTAAGTAACCTCCAATTTGATTTGTCTTAATCCTCGACCCTTTGCTCATCTCTCCTAGAACAAAAGCAAGCACCCCAGTGGCCCAAGAGTATTGGTTAATCTCATCGAGATTCTCCAAAAGCTGTAGATAATGGGCATCCACCCTATTTCCAGAAGTGTCTGGGAAAATGACGGTTCCTAGCTGATATAACCAATAAGCGGTGACATGATGCCTAAGGGTCTCCTGGTCCATCACCAACTTTCCTTTCTCCACCTTCTTTCTTGTCCCTCCAAATGCTTCCTTCAACTTTACCAACTTGAATTTCTTCAACCTCTTCTTAAAGGCTCCATTTGTCTCTTTTGGATTATACTCATCGCCACGTTTAGGGGACCTCACAGAACGTCTAAACTCACATTGAGCCTTTCTTGCATCCCATCCTAGACATTTTAGAGTCAATTCTTCAAGAGCTTCATAATGCATCGAGGGGTTGTAGCCTTCTCGAAGACATTTACCTTCCACTGGTAAGCCGGTTATTCTCGAGCAATCGTCGGGAGTAATTCCCATCTCGCCAAATGGAAGATGAATTGTATATGTCTCGGGATAGTACCTCTCGAGAAATGCGGACACGGCAACAACGTCAAAATCCGCATGTGCATCCTCTATAGCTCTCCATAAAACACACTCTTTCACCTTTGATTGAAAATCGTCACACTCCAAAGATAGATCCCATTTGGACGCCTTTTGACGCCGAATAAGACGTACTGCATCCTTATGATCCTACGAAAAAAACATAACACTATTAATACTTGACGAAACATGTCCCAAAAAAAAAACATTTTGTTAGGTAAAAATGAACTTAAAGAATACCTTTGTCGCATAGATCTTCGCAGCCCATGAGTGTTTGTAGCCAAACAAGGTGGCCCCTCCATCATTTGGAGTACCATAAGTTGGGTTCACTGATGGCAAACACAAACTATCAGGGGGAATGTGTGAGTATCTATCACAAGGCGGCTTCGGCTTCTTTTTCTCTTTAACAGGAACAATTTCTTGCTCTTCTTGCTCTTCCTCCTCTTCTTCCTCTTCCTCCTCTTCATCCTCTCCCTCCTCTTCTTCCTCTCCCTCTTCTTCATCATCCTTCTCTTCCTCTTGTCCTTCTCCTTCTTTGCCCTGTCCTGGTTCTTCTTCCTCTACATTCTCAACATGTTCTCTTTGTTGTTCAACCTCTTCATTTCCTTGGTCTTCATTTCCTTGCTCTTCTTCATCATCATTCTCTTGATTGACTTCCTGGAACGATCCCCCTCCATGTTTAGCATTTTTAGTACCACGGTTTCGGAAATCCAAATGTATTCTACCGCGAGGGGTGGGAGTTCTCAAATCTTCGGCTATTTGGGGATTAGATTTTTTTCCTTTGTTCCTAATGAATGAAAACCACATTATTACCTAAACAGAATATTGTCTTATCAAATAAAGATGAACATGGGATTACATCAAACACAAAATGTTAACAGGCTGAAGTTCGGTTATCTGGTATAAGTTGAGAGGTAACCGAACTACAAGTTTGTATGTGACAGATCAAAGTTCGGTTACCACATAGAAAGTGCGAGGTAACCGAACTATATTTTATCAAAGTTCGGTTACCTATATAAATTTATCGAGGTAACCGAACTCATATTTTTCATATACAGAAGGAGTTCGGTTACGTTATTTTTTTGCGAGGTTACCGAACTTCATAGTTCGGTTACCTTAAAATTACTAATTGGCCGAACTGTTCTTCATATTGAAAGTTCGGTTACCTATATAAATTTATCGACTAAACCGAACTCAAAATTTTCATATAAAGAAGGAGTTCGGTTACGTATTTTTTTTGCGAGCTTACCGAACTTCATAGTTCGGTTACCTTAAAATTACTAATTCGCCGAACTGTTCTTCATATTCAAAGTTCGGTTACCAAATTCTAGGGTTTTAAATTTTTCTCCTAGCCGAAATCTCTACTGTAACTTTCATTTTCAGTGGTTTTTGATGATTTCTTCAACAAAAAACGATTCAAAGGAATGGGTACGAAGGAAATTACCTGCGGATTTTCATTTTGAGGGAATCAGACTCCTTGGTTGATGTTTGATGCTTCAATTCGTCTCCCAACTTTGCTTGAAGTTGTTTATCAACTTCAAATTGATTTGGGAGATTCGCAATGCTAGCCAGACCCGGACTCAATCCTGGAATTCTTGGTGTCTGCTTAGAACGCATTGTTTTATAAAATTGATTAATCGACGATGAATTTTTTCAAATCGACGATGTATACGAAGAAGAGGAGAAGAAGAAGAAGAAGAGGAGAATAAAAATTTTTTGTTTTAAAACTGATTTTAGGTTTTTATTTAGGGGTTAGATTAGTGGGTAGTGGTTAAATTAGTGGGTTATTAGGATTAGTTATAACCTTAATTAGGATAAGGGCAGATTAGTATTCCCTAATCTTTTAGGACACCCCTTAAAATTTTGGATGGACATTTGAATAAGAGAGTAGTCCCCCACTGTTTTGGGCTAGTCCCCAAAACACGATTCCAATTTTATAGCCTGGGATGCAACACTCGTGTATAGAACCGCTAATCATGCAGCAGACACAATAGCTAATTAAATTCGCTAGAAATCTATAAATAGTGGCATGGCGACTTCCCTAACTTTATATGTAAAGAGTTGCAAAAGGACGTTGTCATAGAGTCATTTTAATTGTCCACCCTTATTTAATAAATAATAAAAATAATATTCAACTCCCTCTTTTCCACACCTCCCTTCAATCTAAACATCATATCTGAGTTCAAATTCATATTCAGGTTTAGATGGGGTTCATATTGTCCCAAATGTGGGGTTTAAATTGTAGGGAGGGGGAGAAAAGAGAGTTGAATAGCACTGACAAAAAGCCGTACAATTACTTATAGTGAGAGAAACCGAAGTGTCCGAGCTTGCTGAAATTTTCAATGTGGGACTTGTTACTTAGAACTTACAAGGACGCCACATCTAATAAATGTTGTTGAGCTCATACGTGAGTAACATTTTTTGGGTGAGCTCATTCTAGAATAACTAACACCATGTTTGTTTACTCCTGACTCATCTGAGTCGTCTGGAACTGAGTCGTATGGATCTGACTGAAATCACCTGATTCATCTGGATCTGACTCAATACGTTTGTTTTGAGTCAAATCTGACTCAACTGACTCAAAAATATGTGAGTTAGTGGTTTGGTTCCATGAGTTAGGGATATTTTGTTACTTGACTCAAACGGGTCCGAGTTAGAGGTTAGGTCTGAGTCAGAATTTGGGTCAAATCTAACTCAAAAAAGAAAACAAACAGTCTAACTGCTGACTCGGCACGAGTCAAGAGTTAACTCAGCCCCAGGCGCCGAGTCAGCTGCAAACAAACACGGTCTAAGGTTGTACCAATTCTTTGTGAGCTTCTTTAGTATAACCACTTTTTGGTGAGCTCTTTTTGCAATAAACTAAAGAAGTACCACTTTTTGCTGAGCTCTTTGGGAATATCTAAGGCAGTACCACTACCAACATGGCACCATGTGAAGGTGTTATCAAAATTTTCTGTTCTTTAACGGTGAGCCCGTTTTGGATTAAACTGCTACTCCCTCCGTATCATATATATACGCGGAATATAAAATCTCTTAAATTAAGAAAAAAAATTGATTTTATAAATTTTTATGCTTTTTCCTGTTTTACCCTTAATCATATTCCCAACGTTAGAGACATACACTCAATTATGATGATTCCCAAACAAATAAATAAGGGTAGTAGAAGTAAAAAATGGTTTTGAAATTTGGACTCCGCTTATATAGTGGTACATGGAAAAATGAAAATTCCTCCTATATAATAGGTATAGAGGGAGTAGTTAGTACTTAGTAGGATATATTCAAAAATCCAAACTTCAATTTGTGTTTTAGTTACGATCAGATGGGAGTTTTTGGCATGGATGTTTATAGGGGTACCAATTTACTGGGGAGAGTATCGTATCTCATATATATGATAAACAAGAAAGTGCATCATCTTATATAGGACTTAGTAAAATCCCCAGTAACTAGTACCCTCTATTAGCAATGCGGAGTTCCGGGGAGGTCCTATAATTGAATCATGTATATTAGTTAAGTCATCTAAAACGAAACACCTTCTTTATCAGTCGGGTGATACACAAAAACGAAACACCTTTATCAGTTAGTTATTAGGTGATACACAAATATAGGATGAGTATGGGATATATAAACCAATCAATTCAGTTGTTACTCAATACAAATAAGAGCAACTAATTCTTGGGCTATGCACATAGTTTTGTATACATTGAAGTAACTTACTCAGATTTTTATTTGTATAATGATGATGGATGCTAGAAGGCGCTGGTTAATTATGTACCTGGTGGTTTTGTTTGCTACTCAAGCTGGGACGGTTTTGCTTGCAACTCAAGCCGAAAGCGATTGTTACATTGAAGATACAGTGACAGTCCGTATCGTAAATAAATTAACAGAAGAAAAAGATATGACGATCCGATGTCGATCAACAGATGATGATCTTGGGGAACAGGTAATTCCGTATATTGAAATTATTGAATGGAGATTTAAGACTAATATACGTGATACCACACGTTTCCAATGCGATGTTGCATGGGGAACATCTTCTGAAGATTGCAACAAAAAGAATCCATTATTTTTAAATACTGTTCTTGCCTTTTTTTTGAAGCATAATATTGTTCTTGCTTGGTGTAGCTATATATATTATTTTTAATTCCTTCTTCAAAATGATTCTACCCAAAATCATGCTGGAATGAGGTTTATATACATTTTTGTTATACGGAGGGGTTATTGGATTAAGGGAGTGGAAAAATCGTGTTCGACTCACCTAATCAATATTTTCCAATGAGTCGGACAAAACTACCCTCACTTAAAATCACCGTTTCAAAAACAAAACGCTAATCTTACTCTGTATCCTATAACACTCAAACCCTAAATACCCGACTATGAAGGTTGGGAATAGTTTTCCAAACCAAAAAAATCAAATGAAAGATTTTATAAATATGTGTTTTCAAATATACCAGAAATGTTTACCGGAGAAGAAAAATTCTAGCACCCTAGTGATTAAATCATGATTCTTTATTCTTTTGTTTTAGTCTTTATGAAAAAAATCAATTTATAAAACCTTAGTTCGCTCATACCAGTAAAAGAGAAATGAAACAGTTACGGTCACAATAGTAAATGTGAATATCGGATTTCTCGATCATGTAGGTAATGGTGAGATGCTACATATCTCTACCACAGTGTAGTACCACTCGAGTGCCAGCAAAATAGAACGTTCCACTTCCATACGGCAAAAGATTCACTTCCACTTGGAAATTGTCAGAACCTTAATTGAAATTTTTCCATGGAATTCAATCTACTACAACTATAATATATGAAATTGGGAGCATTTGCTCATGTTCCTTTAAAAAAAAATTAAAAAAAATACAACAACCATAATTGATCTCGCTCTTTATAAACAAAAGGGTTTTTTTTTTTTTTTTGATCGATCAAAGATAATAGATTAAAAAGCACACAAAAGTTACTTAGCAAAAATGGGATGAATCGTCGAAGTTTCTTTCCGTCTTTGTTTCCTTCTGCTAGCATTTTACGGTTTCTATTTGTCCCCGTTTTGTCCATAATTGCCACAATTTTGTCAACATAATCATAGAAAGATGGCTCTTGTAATAGATTGATCTTATAAGTTGCTTCTGAGACTTAACATCCCATCCACTTCCAGGACTTCCGGCTCTTGAATAATGGTGGTGCTAGCGTGGAATGCAACCGGCTGAATTTATTCTTTGCGAGGAAGAGTTGTAAATGGAGCAACTTAAACATTCCAAGTAAGTATAAAATTAGTAAGACTGAAAGAAAACAATGGATGACAAAATATTATATTTCACGATCACTTGAATGGAAGAGAAATGTCGTATGTCACAGTAACTTGGGTGGTAGTGAACTGTTGGTTTCCACTGTCACTACTCTAGTAGAAACTAAGTCTTCACAATCGAAATGTGGACGTGAATGTTTCATTTCGCTACCTCTAGTTTCAAAGAACCGAGGTCACACATGATTTTTATTCATCTATATTTCTATCCAACAAAAGAGAACCATGCTCATGGAAATGGGAAATTTTCCATTTCTATTGAACTCACGTACAAGTGATAGAGATTAACAAATCTTTTCAATTTTTTTGTTTTTAGGTTTGAATTGGAAATGGGAGTATTACGGGTTCTTAGATTCTTCCACTCTCTAGATATAAACTCCTCCTCCCTGTAACCTAAGTTGTGTGGGTTAGTATGAGTCAGCTTTAAAGGGTATTTTGTTCTATGAAATGCGGAAATCTAACTCATCCATAAATCAGCTAGTTGAGTACGAGTTTCCCACTCCCTTGATCAAAAAATCCCCTCCCTATAACAAAAGTGTTTATATATTCGAGATTCAGTTAATAGAATTAGTCATAAAAACCCAAGGTGACCAAACTTGTGGTACAAAAACCCCATTCAAATGTTGGGATCCATTAAAATTTCATCTTAAACAAATTTGATACAAAAACCTCAAATTTTTAAATTTGATACAAAAACCCCAAATTTCAAAATTGAATCAAAGAATTTGATGAAACCATTGGGGTTTTTGTGTTATTTTTGTTTTGATGGGGTTTTTGTGTTACTTTTGTTTTGATGGGTTTTTTGAGGATGGATAGTGACACATTTGGGGTTATAACTCACGGACCGTTAATGCAAAACTCCAACTCTAAGAGATATATCCATACCACATTACCTTTTTGTTTTACTGACCCCACACATAATGGGGTTGCCCGTTTCAGAAAACAACATTAGCCTAAATTCAGCTCGCCCAACCTAGTGTGAACGACTTCAGCGGGATTAACATCTGTAGTTATATAGGTTAAGGAGAGAAACTACTCTTCGATCTTTGGCTTACTCGATTCTCTGCTTCGTTACGGGGTTATCAATTTTCGACGTGTTCGTGTTCACTTTCCTATTTCGAAAAAGTAAAGAAGACGGACATACTCACAACAAAAGTTCACAGAACTAAAACTTGGCAATTACAAAACCGAATCATCGTCAACTGTCCTGAAAACCCTAGCCACCTGGCATGACCAGGGTAACTATTCCGTACCTATACAGACAAAAGCAAAAGCATGTGCAGACCAGTCATACAGATAACTAAGGACTAACAACACCCTTTAGCAATGAGTAGGTTGCCGCATAAGTTCTTCAAGAGACCTAAGAACCTGTGATGGAGATATTGTTTAATGCAGAGCTGCATTCTCCACGAGCTCTTTGTATTCATCGGAGACATAAGACTTCACTCTGAATGTCGGCTTCTCTAGTTTGCTCTTAGGTGGAGAGTCATACTTCACTCCGATTACTGTTAACAGGCCTGCAGAGAACATTTAAAAATACAGTGAAGAGCAATAACAAAGCAAATGGAAAACCTGAAAGAGATGTAACCTAAAAAATATACATAACCAGAAAAATTAGACAGAAGAACTCTGCCTGTAAGAACAAGTATACATACTTTCGTGTCCTCTTCCATACAACAATCGTTCTCCTTTCCAGTACTCCAGAGGTCTTATTCTGTCTCTGGTTCTTCGTCTCACACCAGACTCCCACTTAGTCCCAGCTCCTGAAAACACATAAAGCATTCTTGTAAGTTCAGCAAAATTACAATCCCATCTGCCAAGAAGGGAAAATATATTGTATTCTCAGGTACACAAAGATAAGCTGAACATATTCCTGTTGGATTAATGCTCCAGTAAGCACCTTCAAGACTTCTCTGACGAGTAATCTGTCTCTCCCTTTTGTTTTGCGGAGATGCTTTCTTTTTTTTGTTTTTGTTCAAATAAAGCTCAGGGAGCGTCTGTGCACAAGTAAGGATCAGAAAAGAATGTTAATGAAAAATAGCCAAAGCAAATGTACAAGAGGACACTCATGTTACTTGCACACAAACTACGAAGTGACTATAAAACAACACAAAACAAGAAATATTCAAGTGCACAAGACGCGGGAGACACAGAGAGCTTAACAATACTACTTCTATCCAAGTATAGCTAAATTTACTCAATACGACCTCATCGTGCTGTTCAGCAAGGATTTCAGGATTTTGTGACACTACATCTGCTGTTTGGTGCTTGCCCGTGGCAGAAACAGATTCATCTGTCATAGGAAATTAAAAGATGCATAAACCAAGAGACAGGTCATCAAGTAGCCTATCACAAACAAATGAGCTGAAATAAAAGAAAAGCTGAAAAATATTCGTGTTAAAAACAATGCTTGAATAAGAACCTGCATTTCCTATTGTTGTGTTCTGACGAGATTTGCGTCTCTCAATTACATTTTCCGGAGGTGCTTTCCTTTTGATGCTTTCATTCAAAGAAGGCTCCAGGTACTCTGCCCCTAAGATCAAAATCAGAAAAAGAAGTTAATTTAATGAAAAATATAGCCGACGCAAATGAACAAGAGGGATTATAAAAAGAACACCTTTAAAACCAAATAGAACACTCATCTTGCTTGCACACAAACTACAAAGTGAATAAGAAACACACAGATGCACAAGACTCGAGAGACAAAGAGCACTTACACAAAACCCAAACCCCGATAACATATTTATATCCTAGTATACTAAATTTACTCAATCCGATACCTCATCCTGCTGTTCAGTAAGGGTGTCAGAATTTTCTGATAACGCATCTCCTGTTTGGAGCCTGTCCATAGCAGTATTAGATTCATCTGTCATTGGAAAATAACAGACGTGTAAGCCAAGAGATAGAAATCATCAAGAAGCCCATCACTAACAAGAGGTGAAATAAATTGAAGGCATTTTTCTAATATTTCCCAGACCAAGCAACAATGGTATTTCAATCTAAAGAAATTGAAAACCTGAAAGAGATGTAACTGAGAGAATATATCTAACCAGAAAAATTAGACAAAACTGCAACCCCATGGTACATAAAAGATAAGCTGAAGATATTAGAAACCAATATTCGAATAAGCACCTGCAAGACTTTTCCGACGAGATTTTTGTCTCTTGGATTTGTTTTCTGGAGGTACTTTCCTTGTACTGTTTTCATTCAAAGAAGGCTCTGGGTACATCTGTACACGAGATGAAATCATAAACAAAAAAATAGCCAGAGCAAATAAAAAGGGGGATCTATAAATTGAATACCTCCCAAAAGCAAATAGATAACTCATCTTGCTTGCACACAAACTACAAACTGAATATGAAACACACACCAAACAAGAAATATTCAAATGCACAAGACTCAGGAGACACAGAGCACCTCATACAATACCACAGAAACATATTTATATCCAAGTATATGCGAAGAAATACCTCGGCGTGCTGTTCACTAAGGATGTCCGAGAATAGATCTCCTGTTTGGTGCTTTCCCTTGGCAGAAACAGATCCATCTATCATGGGAGAATAACAGGTGCATAAGCCAAGAGATAGAAGTCATCAAGAAGCCCATCACAAACATATGAGCTGAAAAAAACTGAAGCTAGGTTTCATTTATTTCCTAACCCAAGCAAAAATGGTATAATATCCATACTTTTTTTAACATTGTGAGTCACTAAAGACAGCCACACTTATATATTATTTCAGTGGGACACAAATGCTCATCCAGTTTGATAAAGGCTATAACTTCAAACCCGGAAACATAATAAAAATCTGCAGCTGATAGCAGCTCAGAATCATAATGAGGAATCCTAGGCAATTGTCTGCATGATTCCAAGTCAAACATGCTACACAGACCCAGTAAGGAAGACAAAAGGAAAATATTAGTTTACATACCAAAGTGACTTGCACTGCAATCAATATCTCCTGAAGGTAGTTCTTCTAATCCAGGCTCTTTCTGCTCAGAAGCAATTCCATTTGGCCTCATATCCTGGACCTAAACACATATAAAATCCAGAACCGAGCGACATTAGTAATTTCTTTTGACACATTAACAACCACGGTACTAGGGACCACAAAAACGCGTAGTCTAAACTGACACATCTTAAAGTTACTGACATAGTTCCAAAACAAAAAAATATATTCAATATGAAACATCAATTGGAAGTATTGGTCAACCTCCCTATTTTGCATAGGAAGAATATTTGCAGTTAGAGAGTCCCCATTTCCTGGCCGATGCTCTCTAGCATTAGAATCGACTCCATCTGTGTGAAGCAGGAATAAATAGAATCAATGGCCACTATAAGTGAATTTGGACTAACAGAATTTCTGAACCAGATTCACACAGATTTGCGTTGGATTGTGCATTATTTGGGGTATTTGTTTGCCAGGTCTGCAAGAGATACTGAAACTATAATATGAGCTTATCCTTCCTGGAGTCTGGATGCTATTTGGTGATTCTACCAGCTACTAAATAATGTGAAATAATTTTTCTGGTAAACACTAATTTCAAGAAAAAAAAAAGAAGATACTAATCCATATAATATAAACGGATGAAGGAAGCATCATGAACATACCCAACAGACTCCCGCTATAATCCGTATTCAGCAAACCTTCAAGGTCAGTCTCTTTTTGTTGAGATGTTGCAGTTTCCTGACATACATCTTCAACCTGCAATTCAAATAAAATATTTTACAACCTACCCCTAGCAGTACTAGAATACTATTAAACATCGCTAATGGCAACCATCTAGACACACTGACCTTATCCTGCAAGACACCACCTGCATCTATAGATCTGTTAGCCGTACAAACCACTGTTTCCATTGAAAGCTCTTTTGAGACTATATTAGTTCCTGCAGAATCATCATTTACAAGCATCGTAGACTGGAAAGCAGTACTTGAAGCCTTCTTATCAGGCGCTTCAGCTGTTGTATCATTTCCCTCATTATTATGATCACTCTCAACATCAGGTGAAAGGTCACGTATGTCTTTATCTTTAATGGGAGAAGTACTCCTGACAGGTGAATAGTCGAGACCACGAAATGAGAACAGACTGGTTGTTTGATCCTTCAGTGAAAGACGCTTTTTCAATAAAGATAATGAAGCTAATGGACCCTCTGGCGAAGTTGGTGAAGCCCGTTGATCCATAGAAGTGTTTGTCGGCAGGTGAATTTCTGTAGATGTTTTATTTCTTGATTGTCTTATAAGACTTCCCATCTCTAATAATGATTCCCTTGACTTACCCGCACGCTCAGCTGGAGCCATAACATTAATTGATCAAAAACTATCAAGATCTGGAAGAGAGAATTTATCCACATGTATGGGTTTAATCTGTAAGAGCTCTTGCAAGAAAGGTAGTGCTCCATCTCCATCCAGAGAAGTGCATGCAGGTGACAAAAGCTCATCTAAAAGGCGATCGACATTGTTATGTGCTGCAGCTACTGAATCTGTTCAGAGATGTACCACTCATTTATCAGGACAACACTCAAACAATGGACTATTAAAAAGGAACTGTATGTGCTTATAAATGGTGGTTCAAAACCTTTTTCTAAGCCAACATCCATCGATATGCTTTCCTCTGTTGGGTCATGCTGATCCATTATCCCAGTGATTGGATTATCCGTTGATTGACTAGAAAAATCTGTCTCAATTTGCGAAGAGAGAACCTCTTTACTACCAGCACCCACCAACGAATAACAGTGTTTATGACCAACAGTCGTCCTGACATCAATCACAAGGACACATCCACATTTGAGATTCCTTACAGTTATAATAACGCAGGATGGTATTAATATATTAATAGTAAAAAAAGCAATTGAGAAAGTCCAATCATACCCCTCCAGTCCAGGTCGGCGAACTCGAGTTGTCATGGATATAGGAAGGCCACCTGTTTGTCTCAGTATTTCCTTTTTGGCATCTATGAACAATATCATGAAAGAGAGGATAAGAGAAAGAGAGACATTGTGACACATACAGTTGCAGGAGGAACTAAAAGGGGAAAATAAGAAATCGATAGAAGAAGTAGAATTACTTGCGAGCCTTTCGTGTGCTTTAATGAATTCCACCGGGTCTGCTATATTTTCAATTTCCTTCTCCATGTCTTCAAGATTCAAATTCGTCTGACTGCTCCAAAAACATAAAAACACCAATCAACTACAAAACAAACAAGTATTCTTGTAAGACCCTGTCAGTTAATTGGTCGATCATGGGCCCTTTTCTCTACGAGTAAACAAACCTCGTAACAAGATAACATCAAACACTAAATTCTTAAAGTAACAAAATCAACTTTCCTTACCTCATAACATTTGGCTTCAAAGAAAACTTAGGCCGTCTCTGATGACCCAACAAGCCAGGGCGTCTTTCTTTCTCACGACCCTTGTCCATTTCAACAACTATATCCTCCTCCTTATCATCAGATTGGACAGAGCATGGTAACTCATTGTTTACATGTTCAGTGTTTCTGTATACTATTGTCCTCACTTGTCCCATAAAGTTCTCAGAATTTTTAATTGCCTAGCATTCAAAACACATATTTGTTTACAATAATTTCCGAGAAATTCCATTTTTTCTATTATCAACTAAAACAGCCAAACATTTACACATAAATAGTGTATTTTCGTAACTCAAGTAACACTCCCTAATTCAAACCCCTGAAAATCACTCTAAAACCCTATCATCAGTAAAATCGAGAACAATTTAGGGTAATTTTCTCAAACTACTTGAAATTAAGCTCAGAACAAGTACTTAAGAAACCAATTTGAGTTAAAATACAAAAAAATATGAAAGTTACCACAGATTTGAGATAATTTTTGATCAATTCCATATCGTTGTGGTTGGTGCTTGAAGTAGTGTTTTTCAAACCCTTGAAAGTTCGAGGAAGAAAATTGAGAACAGTAGTAAAATCAATAGGATCAACCAAGTGTTGATTACTTACTCCGCTACCATTATTAGTGAAAAAACCCGATGTCTGGTCGCATGGATCCGAGATGAAGAAAGGGAAAAACCCTAAGAGAGAGAGAAAGTTTTGTTTCAAATGAAAAGACAGAGCGGGAGTAGGACTAGGGAGTAGGGGGTACTGATGTGGATCGAGTGTAAGAAACAGTACTTGAAACGGTAAACCATGTACGTAAGCGGAATTAGACGTAGACGTCTGGAAAGTTAGAGCATGTTTGTTTTTTTACTGACTCGGGGTCTGGATCTGACTCGATCCCTGACTCGGTCCGAGTCAGATGTCAGATCGTTTGTTTTTTTATTTTGAGTCAGATATGACTCGCGATCTAAGTCAGACCTAACCCCTGACTCGGACCCGTTTGAGTCAAGTAATAAAATACCCCTGACTCATGAAAACAAACCACTGACTCATATTTTTGAATCAGATCTGACTCATATTTTTGAGTCAGGTCTGACTCAAAAAACAAACATATTGAGTCAGATCCAGATGAGTCAGGTGATTTCAGTCAGATCCAGATGAGTCAGATCCAGACGAATTAGGTGAGTCAGGAGAAAACAAACATGTTCTTAGAAATCACCACAAACTGCCAACTAAGCTGACCTTTTAAGACTCTAAATATATACATACTTGGAAAAAAGGAGGTATGAGGATCGGGCGAAAAGTGAGTCGGCTCAGTCGAGTAAATCGGTGAAAAAAATTTAATCCCTAATCTAAAATTCTTCCGATTTTCATGTCTTGATGATTTTAACTTGCTGCTTTATGATAGATTTATGTTTTCATTAAGGTTCTTGATTGGTTAATTAATTTGTTTTTCCTTTTTTGTGGTTTTCTTTTTCGTTCATAGTTAATCTCATGTTTCTGTGTGTTTAACCTTATGATTCTGTATGTTGTGAAGAATTAAGCTTTGTGATTTGTAGTGCTTTGTTTCATTCCAGTAGTGTACCAGTTGTGGTCTTCAGAAGGGAGCAGTGGTGCTGATTTGATTCTCTTTAATCTCATTTGGAACAGTTGTGTTTCCCATATCTTGAATATGGACATGTTCAACTCCATTAACGGCTGTGTTTCACTTACTATAGTGGTTTTCTTAATTTGGTGCTCTCAAGGATTGATCCATGAAGCTGTAGGCTTCACTGCTGATGTTATTCTCAATCATTCTCTACATTCAGATCAGTTCCATCATCTAGTTTCTTCGCAATTCGGTTCTCAGAAATCAAAAGGCAATTTAGAGAAACATAAAAATTACAAGGCGCAATTTTTGGTAATTCAAAAATTTGAATTCCACTTACCTAAATTCAAACCCTATATTTTTGCATATTCTCATTCAAAATTATGCGAGAATATCTCAACAGATTTAAAATATCTTGGAAAGTTTTCATACATGTCGGGTAATCTTCTCACAAACCCTAAAAGTAAAATCTCTTATATAGCGGAAGTTTCAGAAGACAATAAGTTATTCCCATCTTGTATTTGCTCTATCTCGGTTAGAAAAATCACTATCCTTTTCGATCCAAAAATGTCTCAAAGCTCTAGTCTTCAAGTACCAGCCCTTACTAGACGATTTAAAAACTCAAATCTGGGAAATGCTCATCTCCTTCATGCTAGAGGAAGTTTGATCTCTGAAGAAGAAATTGCTACTGCTTCTAACAAGTGGTCCAACAGTCTTATTGGGAAAATCATCTCAGAAGATGGTATCGAATATGATAAGGTGCAGAGGGATGTTAACATTATTTGGAGAAGACTAAGAAGAGTTGAAATACATACTATGGGCAGGAACCTTTTTGTCTTTAAATTCAAAACTCAGAAGTTGTCCAGGATGTTTTGGCAAGGGTGTCATGGATAATGTATGAACATCTTGTTGTTCTCAGGATATACGATAACTCGATCCTAATTGAACAATATGATTTCTTTCACCAAATTTTCTCTGTCATGTTCAAAGGCTTATATCTAGAACACTTGGATGATGGCATCATTGATAAGTTATGTCAAGATATTGGAAGGAAGATGAAGGAAGATGGTCATAAGGGTCACACAATAAGAGGTAGAGTGGTCACTGCAAAGATAGAGGTTGATCTAAGTCAACCTCTCAAAAGAAGAAACTGGCTCTTCAATGCTGCCAAGGAAAAAGTTTGGTGCAAATATCACTTTGAAAAACAACCCAGGAAAATTTGCACGGAGTGTTTTACCATTGATCATAATGCTGAGATGTGTGATGAGCGTGCATGGAATATTTTCATCTTTGGTATGACAGAAGCTGCTTTTGAAGAGTACTATGCCAAGCATGCACATATGGTGGAAGCAATGCAAAATAGTACGTCTGACAATGTAGAAAGTGATAGTTCTCATAATTTGGCTAATGGGCTTGCTAGGCCGGACGAGGAAGAACCCGATTCAAGGAAGTATAAAAGAAGTAGAGATTCTGGATTAGAGGATAATTACATTCTGCTCGAGATGAACTCTCAAAACCCTAACCCTAGCTTTGAAGATTCTTCAACTGTGATGATCAATAGCAGTGGCGATCAATTAGAGTTCGAGAATTCTGGCCATGGAGGTTACGATTTGAACATGGTTGATGTAGAGAACAGAGATAGAGAGTCAAATCCCTTATTGCATCATCTCCCCGCTATTGGAATGAATGGAAGCGCAACAAATCAGGTTTTTTCATTATCCATTCATTATTTTAAATCCCATTTCAAATTTGATTGCTTGTTTTTAATTGATTATCATTTTATTTTCTCCTTTTTTTTTTATTATAATCGATTATCTAGGGTTGGTTTATTATTAGGGAAAATTTTCAACTGTCCTGTTAATTCTATCATTCACATAATTAGTGATTACTTTCTCTCATATTATTATAAATTGTCTCCTGCTGCTCACGGTATCCATCCTCGGACCCATAAAAGAAGAGTTAAAATTGCCCTTGTTGCATGTGTTTATACTTATTGCATTCTCGACATTGTTACAGTATTTGATTCTGATTTGTTGTCCGGTTTTCAGATTACTAGTTCTGGTTGTAATTTTAAGTTTTACATAGTTTGTTCTCATCCTTTAAATATGATAATTTTGTCATTGAATGTTCAGGGCTTCGGCAACCCTACGACTACAAATTCACTATGGAATTTGATCAGGAGTCAAAACCCTGACATGATTTTTCTATGTGAAACTAAGAATGAGTCTTCTAAGATGAACCAATATCTTAGGAGATTCAATTTTCCAAATTCTTGGATTTTCCCCTCTAATGGGCTTTCTGGTGGCATTTCTTTACTGTGGAAATCTGGCTTTCAATGTCAAATAGTTTAAAACACTGATAAATTGATTAATGTTTTGATTTCTGATGACCCAAGTAAACCTGAGTTTCTAGTTACCTTTCTCTATGGTTCTGTATACCATGATGAGAAAATGGAACAATGGAAATACATTGAAGAAAGTGGCTCTAGAGCCAATCTTCCATGGGTAATTATAGGTGATCTCAATATCACTATGCGTTCCCATGAAAGATCCAGTTTTTTTTCCTCTACAACTACAGAGTATCCTGAAATTCAGACAATCATAGATGGGGCTGACCTCTCTGATTTATGATACATTGGGAATAAGTTTACTTGGAGTAATAGGCAGTCTGGTGATGATTGTATTTATGCTAGGTTAGATAGGGATCTAGGTAATGGTCATTGGCTCAATCTATATGGTTCTTCAAAAGTTCACCACATTGACACTATAGACAGTGACCGTATACCCATTATCTTGGAGACTAACCCCGTGTCTTACCAAGGTAGTAAGCCATATAGATACTTCAAATGTTAGAGTAGTGACCCATCTGTTAGAGAGGTTATTTCCAATGCCTACTCTAAGGAGGTTAGGGGTTCATCACCATTTCAACTTACCAACAAACTAAGGTTTGTAAAACATGATCTAAAACTCTGGAATATTCAGCATTTTGGTAATATATACAATAAAGTTAGAACTCTTAACAATCAACTCAATGATCTAACTAATCTTCCTCATTACTCTAAGAATGTGGA
The DNA here is from genome assembly GCA_023531105.1 of Papaver atlanticum. Taxonomy (NCBI): domain Eukaryota; kingdom Viridiplantae; phylum Streptophyta; class Magnoliopsida; order Ranunculales; family Papaveraceae; genus Papaver; species Papaver atlanticum. The sequence goes on along the minus strand of JAJJMB010008429.1, from coordinate 954,848 downwards.
ATTGATTAAACAAGTAGAGTTTTATCTGGATTATTGGCAAAAAGTCTAAGAAGACTTTTATGCTCAAAAATCTAGACAAGAGTTCTTTAGATCTTTTGATAGAAATATTGGTTATTACCATAATTATGCCAATAGGAGAAAGCACTTTAATCACATAAGTGCTCTCAAATTGGATAATGGGCAGTGGGTTAATGAGAGACCTGATCTTGAAACCCTTTTGGTAAACCATTTCAGTTCTATAGGAACTACCTCTAATCCTTATAGTAATGTTGAACTCCTTAATTGCATTGATCCATGTATTTCTGATATTGACAATTCTAACTTTCTTAGACCTGTTACTAAGAAGGAAATTGTTGATATTATAAACCAAGTGACTCCCTGGACTTCCCCAGGGCCAGATGTGAAAATACGAGGGTACCAAAATATACCTCAATCTAAAACTTTTCCACCTATAAGTCCTTTCTACGAAAGTGATTGTCTATGGACTGAGTCGAGACAATACAACTAATTGGTTCACACTTCGTGTGATCGTCTATGGATACGAGATCGAGACAATAAGACAACAAGATAACTTGTGTGATTGACTATGGATACAAGATCGAGAAAATACAACAACGAAGTATGTTTACTTGATAATAGGTTCGGACTTAACCAAACTATAGGGATTGTCTATCAAGTAAAATAGGAATTAACGTTTGTGTATTTTACTTCTAATTATAATAAAACAATTATAATTGCGGAAATAGAAAAGTAAAAGACACAACAAGATTTTGTAAACGAGGAAACCGCAAATGCATAAAAACCCCGGGACCTAGTCCAAAATTGAATACTCTCAGAATTAAGCCGCTATACAAAATCAAATCAACTTCGTATAGTTGAGACCAAACAACTAAACCTATAGTTCACCTAGTTCCCTCAGTATCCCTGCGTCTCCAACTTGTTAATAAGTCACGCACTTGGAACAATTCCTTTGGTTCGTATTCCAAACAGTAAATGAACAACAAATCTGTTTGGTAACAACTTTTTTCAAACAACGTGATATGAGTCTGACAAAGGATCTTCCGTTTAACCAATAAACTACTTTGTCGGGTCCTTAGATCAATCTCTCAACAACTACCGAAGTAATTGTTAGACTATGCAATCAATACTATTAATCACAAAGAAGTGTATTGATGCCGATATACTCAACTAATCAATCCAATCTATCACAAAGATAAACCGATTATAGTTGGATCCCTTTCTAGCCGAAACAAGTATTGTGTACACCAAAGATTATGAACCCAAAAAGTCTTCTTGTCTTCAAATCTTCTTTAATCTTCAATCAGCACCTCCACACAATCAACTTGAATCTCTTATGATCAATCACACATAGAACGGAGTCTGTTAAAGTTGGATTATCACAAGACGTCTTTAGATCTACAAACAGTCTAAAGATCCCCGTTGAAACTTCGATCTAGTTTGAGTGAATCTTATATCAGAAGAGAAGATTCTCAAGCATAAAGAAACTAGGTGCAATCAAAGTTCAACAACCGTTAGTCAATCAAATCAATCGAAAACTAATAATAAATTGCAATTATCTAGTTTCCCACCAACGGTACTAATAGAACTTCTCAATCCCAAAGAAGTCTTTATACTGAGCGGCCGTAAGAGATTTCGCCTAGTTAGGTTACTTTCCTCTCTGAATAGGCGGCTCCACCAGTAACAACACAACTAGGTAGTTTTGCTGGCTCTAAGGATTAGTTTGCTCGAAATGCAAACTTCAATATTTATAGACAAGGAAGTTTGGACATCAAGGAATTTCCAAAACCAAATATTCTCAAAGATATGCAATAAACACAAAATCGGTTTTCATAATTCCTGGAAATGTACTGTCCAAATATTGACCGAAATCCCAATAGAAAAATCTATAATTAGTAAATGCACATTACTAATTATTATTTTCTAAAGATATGCATTTAATTGCTGGAGATTAAATAGCATATAAAAATAAAGAAACCTTAAATAAAAGATTCTCAATTTATTTCGATCCTGGGATTCTCCTTTAGGTTTAAGGAATATCTTTGAATAATTAATGATAAGAGTTACTGCACAAGTTCAAAGTATGTCGACATCTTTACTTTGCAAGTCTTTTTTCATACTTACAATCTTGGAAACGATTTGCCACACTTCCAAACAAGTTTAGAATTGGTTCGTCTGAATTCCAAGAACTATGTGATTGATTATCCTATCAAATCACCAATCATGGGTTTCACGGTTCTACCAAAACAAGTTCGGTTCTACCTCCATGTGACTACTGTGCATAGTCACGCTAGTTACTAAAATTCGGTTGACTAGGTACTAGGATCGGTTCCCCACAACTTATGGTAACTACATGTATTCGATTGCACATATCCATAGGATCGGTTCCCCTAAAACTACAAACTTGTTGCACATGTTCATAGGATCGGTTCCCCCATCTACTAAAAACGTATTGCACCTCTTACAAGGATCGATTCCCTCTTGTAAATTTGTTGCGCCTCTTACTAGGATCGGTTCCCCAATGACTAGATAAAAGTTGCTATTTTCAAGGCATCGATCATACCATCTTGAGTGATTACTTAAGATCAGTTTCACTAATAAAAGTCATACCAATACATAATTCAGGCCTTGTGAATAGTTTTACCAAGATACATAAACAAGTTTATGAGCGGTTATACTAAACACACATATTGGTAATTCAAAATAGATTTGCAATGAATAACAATACCAATAAGCCTAGCAATTTCCCTTTCGATTCACAAACCAAGTTTATGAACTACTTCCTTTAAACGAATGTAAAACATTGTTTCCTAGGATGAAATTTTCACTCATACCCATACATAATCACAATAGCATTCATATGATCATGTCGATGTCTTATATACAAAGTTTAATTGTTAAGCAATAAACCTCGAATTGTATTCCTTAATACCATGTCTAACTAGAGTATCATACACAGCTTTGCAGTTATGTTTTCAATATGCACGACTTGAAAAATACGTTAGGGAATGAAACAGTTCAAGTCAAATATTACTAACCTCAAGAGGAAGGATGATGATGTCGTTCTAACTCCATACTTCTTCACATTCTTCAAGTCAACATGTAATACTTGTAAGTCTCATATCCTAACACTTTCAAGCTAACCTATACGAAGTTAACTCTAGTATATAATCAAGCGACTCTTTAAATGAGTTTTGATTCACTAAAATATGACAACCAAACTTGACATACCAACGCTTGGTGGGTTCAACCGAGCTATGCTCTGACAAGATGTTTTTCCACCTGGGTTCTATAAGGAAAATATTGATCTCTTAATTAATGATTTATGGAGAACTGTCAATAGTTTTTCTGAATAAAAACATCTGTTGAAAGAGATGAATTATACTTTCCTATCTTTAATTCCAAAAACTGATAATCCATCTAGTCATTCTGAATTCATACCAATTTCTTTATGTAATTCTAGTTACAAAATCATTTCTAAGATTATTGTAAATAGAATGAAACCTTTATTGAGCAAAATGATAAGCCCTTTCCAGGATGCATATGTCTATAATAGGCATATCCAAGATAATATCATAATTGCTCATGAACTGGTTCATACAATGAAAAGAAAAAGGAAAAAGGACAAATGAGTGTCATGGGCCTTAAACTAGACATGTCTAAGGCCTTTGACAGGGTTGAATGGGTTTTTCTTAGAGATATTCTTAAAGCTTTTGGTTTCTCAGAGCATTGGTGTGATCTAATACACCAATGCATTAGTACCACAAGTATATCTATCATGTTAAATTGTTCTTCATGCAAATCTTACAAACCAACAAGGGGTCTGAGACAGGGTGATCCCCTGTCTCCATACATGTTTATCATTTGTATGGAATCTTTCTATATGTATCTCATCTGTGCTGAAAGAAACAACCTTATTCATGGTCTTAAGGTCTGCAAAGATGCTCCAAGTATCAGTCATCTGCTTTTTGCAGATGACTGTCTCATCTTTGCAAAAGCTTTACATTCTGAAACTGATAATTTAATGAGCTTGATTAAAGATTTTAGCTTGGCCTCTGGTCAAGTTCTAAATCTTCAAAAATCTGGATGCTTTTTTAGTAATAATGTTCACCCTGATCAAGCTGTGTCACTTATCTATGATCTTAAAGTTAAGAAAATAGCTTTAAATGAGAAATACCTAGGCATTCCCCTCTTCATTACTAAATCTAGAACTGAATCCTGTAATTATCTTAATGATCATTTTGATAAGAGAGTTGCTAAGTGGAAAGGGAAGCATTTTAATCAGGAAGGTAGACCTGTTATGGTCCAAAACGTGTTAAAATCTTCTCTTATCTATCACATGAACACTTTTACTATTCTAGATAATATCATTAACAACATGGAATCTTCTCAAAGAGATTTATGGTGGGGTAAGTCTAGACCAGGGGGTATCTACTTTAGAGCCTGGCCAAGGATTTGTACACATAAATATAAGGGAGGTTTAGGTTTTAGAAACCTCAAACATGTGAATCTGTCTCTTTTATCTAAAACTGCTTGGAACTTGATACATAATCCTAATGCTTTGTGGGTGATCATTCTAAGATGTAAGTATTTTAAAAATTGTCATCCTCTCCATCATCCCAAGAAGGCTGATTGTTTTTGGGCTTGGAGGAGTATAGGTAGAGGCCTTGATTTTATTGCTCAAAATTCTGTATGGGAAGTTAAGAATGGTAAGAGTATTTCTGCTTTTGAAGATAGGTGGATCCCTAATCCTGTTGAGCCCATTCTTATAACAAGCCCTAATCCTAATCTCATAGTCTCTGCTTTTATTGATGAAGACAATAAAAGTTGGATTCCTGACCTAATTAGTTCCTTCTTTACCCCCCCCCAGAATGCTATGAATATTGTCGAATCTAGGATACCCTTTTCAGGGGATAATAAACTCATCTGGCCACATTAAAAAAATGGTCAGTTTTCTATTAAGTATGCATACAAAGTTATTTCTAGTGAGATTAATTACATGATCAATAATCATAGCAGTAACCCTTTCTATAAGGCTCTTCGGAAACGTTCTATTCTTCCAAAAGTTCAATTATTTATAGGGAAGTGTCATGAAAACATTCTTCCTGCTAAATCTGTTGTTGCTAGGTACAATAATATCCATGACCTTATTGCAACATGTGTAATTCTGGGCAGATAGAAACCCCTGAATATATGATTCTTCACTGTTTGTTTGCTAAGTCGGTCTGGGATCTAACCCCTTATGCAGATTTAATTAAGCATGATAGTGACTCTTCAATTAGCATCCAAGATTGGGTCTTCAAGTGGTCTACTGATAACACTTTGAGAGACAGGGAAGGTGCTGTTTCCTGGAGCATATGGAAAGATAGATGTTTTCATATTTTTCAGGGGAAATCTTTGAATCATCGTTCTACTGCTATATTAGCATTTAAACTAGTCACAGACACTGAAACATACTTAAGTAATGATATTACTCATACTGCCAATATCCATGAATCTGTTGAAGAATTTTTTTTATCTTCTGTTACTGTTTCTTTACCAGAAGATTGTGTTATTGTATTTAGTGATGCAGCTTTTGATAAGGATGCTAAAACTTCTGGAATTGGTTTGATCTTGACTAATATTATAGGTAATTTCATTGGATGCAAACTTAAAGCAGGGCCAGTAAGGAATGCTGAAGAAGCAGAAAGTTTGGCTCTATTGGAAGCTGTTCAGTGGGCAAAAGAAAAAAGATTGGAGAAAGTTTGCTTTATTAGTGATGCTAAATTAGTGGTTGAGTCTTTGAACTTAAATTCAAACTAGTTATACTGGTACAATAAAACAGTCATAGATGATTGTAAAACTTTTATTTCTAGTTTTCAATTTGCACAATTTGATTTCTTAAAAAGAAATCATATTATTCTAGCTGATCAAGCAGCTAAGTTTAGCAAGAGGTCTAGAACCTCAGGGGAATGGTGGGGAAATGTCCTAGAGTTCCTCAATTGCTCAATGTAATAGTTTCTCTTAGTAATAAAATACTTTTCTTAGCAAAAAAAAAAAAAAACGGAATTACACGTAGCAATTCTTATTACCACGTAGCACCCATGCTTCGGTTAACCTGGCTAATTTGAGTCATATTCCACGAGTAAAAACAACGTCGTTTTAAAGTAATAATATATAATGAGCCCCTGGTGAATTAGAGTATAGTTAGTGTTGGATGATAATAATTAGAGTAGAGTTTCCTTTTGTGAAAGGCTTGAATAAAGTCTCCTTTTGTGAAAGGCTTGAAGAAGAATAAGCAGTCGAGGAAAACATAAAGAACTAGGGTTTTATGGTTTTGGTAATAAATGTAATACCACGATTTCGGCAGTGGTTCGCCGATGGAATGGAGTATAGGTATGGTTTGGCCTTTCCTAACACCGAGGCCTTTTCAGCACAATTGGCTTCAGAGTTGGCAGAAAACTCTGCAGTTAAGCATCCTCGAGCGGGAGAAATCCAGGGATGGATGACCTCCCGGGAAGTTTCTGCCGATGCCCGTTGAAAATCCTACACTCCCGGATGACCGCAGTGGCTAAGTGGAGACAGTATCGGTGGAGGGACGGGTCATTACAATAAAAATCAAAACTTTATAATGACGATTAAGATCCTAATAGTGTTGAAGAAGTGGGTGCATTCACATTTCGCCAATCAGATTATCGTGATTTGGATCCTACCGATTTGGGTTATTTGTTGGATGACCAAGAACTAATAAAAGCAAAGCATATTTGAGGATTTAACTCGAGCAAATGAAGAATCAGGCAGGGAAAATGAAGATTATAATGATTCATATGGTTAGCTATGCATGCTAAATATCTCGAACATGTATTTGTATCTTATAATCGCTAAAAAATGGAGAGAGAAAAATTACATGTTTTTTCTTATGTGCTATCACCCAGGATTGGTGGATACGGTAACACCCCATCCGCGGCCTCCCTATTATTCCAAGCTCTTATGAACCACAATCGGTTGTTGTTCATCCCCGTAATAGCCGTTTGTAGTTCATATTTGACGGGATTGGAAGGTGAAAAAATCGTTTGTTATGGAATCACCTATCAATCGGTTATAACACTTGGAGACTTTACTTTAAAAAAAAAACACCAAGTATGCAATCGGCGAATGTTTGTTGCTCTATACGCCGGTTGTAGTCTAAAAAGTGTCTCGAAAGACCGCTCTTGTCGAATGCTAAAGCGGCGCACAAGTCAGTTCATGTGTGCCGATTGTACACTTGGTGATTTTCTTAAAAACTCGATCTTATAGGGAATCGACGAATGTTAATGTATATAAAGGCCGGCAGTTAGGAATTGGTCTTCACGACTGTTCCTTATCCACCAATTGTGTTAGCTTAATTTTGTGATATATATTGTAGATAGTTGAAGCGCTCGGCGATGATGAACCTGAATCCGTGTCTCATCTGGGATCTGTTGTTTCTTCCTACTATTACACTGATTTAGTATGGGAATAGAGGGATGAGGCAAAAAAAATGGTTTGTGTATAAATATGGTCGACGTTGAGCATAGGCTTTACTAGACGGATAACTCCATCAGTTACCTTATCAAACTGTACAACACATCACCTCTTGATTTTTTTTACTCTAGAAAGTAAGTAAGAAGACTTAAATTCTAACACTTCTAATGGAAATACCAAATTTCTTCGGGGGTTAAAGAAATTACACAAAGCAAAACAATCTTAACAACTGGATCTAGCAACCCCCAAAGAAATCTGGTGTCTAATTAGCATCCGGTTTAAACTCCGTTAAAAAAAAAATTAACATTTTTTTCCTTGCAAGGTAAAAAATAAATAAAATAAAAGCAAAGCTCTGGAGGGAAACTCTCTCCCAGTTCAACTAAAAAATAAAACTGAGAAGGTAAAATAGGGTTTCCAATTTCAAAAAGTTTGATGGATACCTCTACAAGAAGAAAAAGAAGAAGGAGAGTAGCTAAAGCTATTTATGTCAAGCTCAAGAAGAAGAAGAAGAAATATCTGGCTCAATTTCATCTTCATTTTTGTTGCTTTTCATAGCTTAATTGTTAGTAAAATCTTGTTCTTTCCCTTTTTTTTTTTTTCTTTTTTTTTTTTTTGAGGTATAATTTGATTGTTAATTTGTTCATAATCTATGTTTTTTAATAAAATTATGTTGTTTAATGATGTAAGTTCTGGATGGGTTTTAGAGTTAGATCAGCTGAGAAGAGTCAAACTTTGGGAAATTAGGGTTTGGTTAAAGAGATGGGAGAATTAGACCATGCATAATGTTCATGATCTTGAATTTAAGTCTGGGTTTTGTGTAATTTTGGTTTACTTTTCGGTAGATTTGGTTTGTGCATCATGTTTTTGCTCTGTTGAATAATTATTGTTGTCCTTGTTGGGATGATCAGACTTTAGGGGTTTCTTGACTAATATCTCATGTGTATGAAATATTGGGGGTTTGGGGTATTCATTCGTTTTTACTGAATAATTATGTATTAATTGGAAGTATTTGGTGGATTTTCTTTGATTAAGATATAATCATCAACAGTGGTTTCCAGTGATTTTATTTGTGTGAATTGTGAAATGTCAGTAATGCAACAATTTGAACTTGTTTGTGTTCACCAAATTTCGGTACTGATATAAGTTGTGGTATCTTCTTTCCTTTTTCAGAGTAATTGAATTGTAGTTGAAAGCATCCAATTCCAGTTCTTAGGTACCCTTTGCTAATGGAGAGGTCAGATAATCGTGACGCTGACCACATTATTGAAATTGAAAGGAGGTCTGGTACTTCTTCTCTTGGTCCAGGCCGCCATCATGATGAAGAGGGAGCTTCTTCTTGCAGGGCTTCGTCCATTCCTCAATCTTCTTTACCTTCTTCAAATGGTGCAAACTCTAGAAACTCGTTGTCTGCAAGGAGAAGTGAATGGAATGTCCGTCGGCGCAGGCACCCGCTCAAATCTGGAATATGGATTTTGATTGAAGTAGTTTTTACTTTGAGTCAGATTCTGGCCTCCGCCATTGTTTTATGGTTCTTGATACATGAGAACCATCAAGTGTTTGCATGGGCTATTATATATGCATCTGGATGTCTTGCTACCCTTCCTTTTCTGTATCGGCGTTTTATGCACCGCAACCAGGGTACTGCAAGGTAATGCTATTGTTGTTCTTGTAAAGCAGATCATGGCCCAGTTTACTGTTTGTTGGAAATATATTAAGTTCTAAATTATTGAATAATACTAACTAACTGGTATATTGGTTCATTTGATTTGTTTTTACTGTAACAATTACAATGTACTTCTATGTTCAGTGATTTCACTAATCTTTGTTGCGCTAGCTGGTACATAGACTTTCCAATCCGTCAAGTTGCCTACTAGCATGTAAATAGCTTCTGATTATTTAACAATAAGGGTAGTGTTAAGGCTGAATTTAGGGATAGAAGTAAACTGTAGGAAAACATGCATGATCTGTATCACTCTCAAGATGGCTAAGTTCAACTTACCCATGTAGTTTCTGGAAGTGTCAATATTCGATGCAGCAAACCAACAAGCGGACTCGAAGTAGCCCTGTGGATTGTTTTGACGATACAGTAGTGTTAAGGATGAATTTACTGATTTAAATAAGCTGTAGCAAACCATGCATGATCAGTATCGCTCTTATGATGGCCAAGTTCTGTAGTTTGTGAAAGTGTCAATATATGGTGCAGCAAGCAACTAGCATACTATAGAATGCCAAGACCCTTCGGTTCCAGTGTTCCTTTTCTGTTCTTTAAGAAATCACACATGATATCGTTTAATTTTTAGTTAGTTCCTATATGATTTTAGTGTCATCTCATTGCACAATCCTTCGGCAGCTAGCTTTATCTTTTTATTTTGTAGTTGTTGATCTGTGATGTGAGTTTTAATTGTAGTAAAAATAGTGGTGAAAAGGTTCGATGCTCGAACTTGTGAAGGATTCTTTTAGACTCAAATTAACTAAAATAAAATTGTATCAAATTATAAAAAAGACACCGAGACTTTGGATTCCACCATTGACCAATTATTTGATAAATTCTAATCAATATTCATGCAATATTTTTCTTTAAGTTGACTCTAATATTTGCCTCTAATTTGGTTCTTGAAGTAATAATTGTAAGCACGAAGCATGAAACATCAAAAGTATTAAAACCAAGCATGTCCCATCAAAACACTTCACAACTACTCAATAAAAACCAATTTTTTCTTTTAAGTTTAATGCAAAAAATCATGTAAAATAATTGCAATAAATAATTAAAATATAACTATACCACTTTTCATGGAACAATGGCTTCCTCCGTCGCCTCGGCTAAGGGGTTTAGCTCCTCATATTAGAAATATGCTCAAAAGTTGATTTCATTGATCAAATAAGGTGTTTTTATTAGAAAGGACGAGCTATAGTTACAGAAAGCTTGTTGTAAGGAAGGTAATGGTCGCTGAAAGTATTAAGCAAAGACAGTCAAAAACGATAACAGCTTTCTGTAGTTGAATATAAGACTGCTTCTGCGACGGTTTTATGTGGGTCGAAGTTCTTCGTGTTCTTCGCGACTGTTCTATGTGCGTCTTATGTTCTTCGTGTTCTTCAGCTCCACACCAACAGAAAACAGCAGCAGCAGCGGCCTGTAAACCTCTGATTCTCGCCTCCTCAGCCCTCCTCAGCCCACAAAACTCTAGACACCCCTTATATATGACCCAACCAATCTATTTATATCAAAAAGAGCGATTAAATCTCTCCAAAATCTTCCGAAATCTCTTTCTTTCTCTTCACGGCAAAGTTGCGGCAATTTCTTGTTTTAGAATTTCCACGCGTATCTGGGCTTTCCTTTTGATTCTAAACTCTTCCTTAGATATATATTAAGCTTTGGGAAGAAAATATTGCCTTTAATCTCTCTAAAATTTCCTAAAACAAGTCACACACGTGACTTTCCATATTTTTCTGTTGAGATCAAAACCCGTCGATTGAGCCCAGTTTAATCGATTTAAACACCCATGTTAGATTCATAGACCCATAAGGAGTCTACCCTATGAAAATCAGAAGTTTAATCGACCTCAAACTCCTCCAAATCACTACCACCAAAACAGCCACAAAAACATGCCGTACGTTTTTGGTTTCCCGCCAATTTTCAGAATTTGAATGTGAAGGGGAAAGGTTACCCCTTATCCGATGGTCGCCCCTTATCCGTTGCTGGAGTCCGCATAACACTCGTCCCTTGGGTTGCATTCATCAACTTTTCGAGCCAATTTCGCCACAAAAACTTATTTCTCCAAAAACACCTACAAAGAGATAAAATACCAAAATAAGTACAAAAATGGGTACTAACATTATACACAATAGAGATGAAAATAGACACATAAATGCGTCTATCAATCTGTTTTAGAAAGTTCTGTGATTTAATAAATGTGGCTTATTGTGATAATCAGGGACGATACCTGGATACCTAGATCGCTCTGCTTCTTTGGGTTCTGGCTTAATGTTGGCTATCTCTGGCTATTTCTATTTGGAAAGCACTATCCTTCAGCTGAGGCGCCCAGCTTGTACATGTGATGGCCAGATCTTACTTACATTATTCAATAGATTTAAAAGTTGAATAATCTTGTACATGTGAGGCCTTTATTTGATAAGTGTTAAAATAATCTTGTTTCCCACAGGTTTTCCATGTTGTTTCTTATGATTTGCTGTATTGTGTACCCTTGGATATTCTCAATATGCTGTTGGTGCTTGCCTTCTGTAATGTCTATTCTGGGTTCCCATGAAGATTTGAATCAGGCTAGAGGATCTACTACAGAAACCACTAATGTTCATGACACCAATGCGCAAGGAGTTGGGGAGGGTGGTGGGACATTAGCAGCTGGAACCGAAGAAGCACGTATCATCTCATGGAAAGATGCAGTAAGTTCTCTTCGAATATCTTGATGGATAATTTAAGGTATCTTGTTTACCTGTCACTTCCTGGTCTGCACTGTCCAAAATGGCCATATCTAGGACCTGATCCACAAGTATGGCCAAATAAAAGTGGTTCCTGTGTAATACAATGTTGCGAGTCGGAACAAGCCCAAATGAAAAGAATATAATTTAGATCTGTAAAACTGTTTGCTATGACCATCTTAACAGGATGACTGAGCCCTTGTTGATGATAGCAAACTTCTTTATCTTTTGTTCTTCTTTACAGCCCTTGGCAGTGCCATCTTACTGGAAAGTCAGCTAGTAGACCTATTGCTGATTCTGTCTTTTTTGTTTTTTTGTTGTGTAGGTATGTAGCATTTGCTTAGGGAAGTATGCAGACAACGAAGAATTGAAGGAGCTTTCCTGTGCCCATTTCTTTCATGTGGATTGTGTAGACGAATGGTTGAAGAAGAATGATTCCTGTCCCCTCTGCAAGCGTGGCATCAGAGAAAACAGTGGGTACTTTCAGACCTCTGCAGTATATTCCAGCCTTTAGCTCCAGAATGAGAGAAGGGTCACTAAGTAGTATTAGTTAAGATGTTGATGTGCTTAATTTTATAGGCATTTGGACTAGTAATCGAGTTGTTGGTGTGGGAATAACTCTTACTTTGTAGGGAGTGTCTCTGTGAACTCTGTTTTAGAGAGTCCATTTCATATCTCTTTTTTCTACATTTTCAATGCTGCTCAGTATGCTGTTTAAGCACTCAATAACTTTAAGGTAAATATTGTGGTTGGTTAGGCTTTATATATGTTCCAGTAGGTGGTTATTGATTCATATGGTTGTTGAATCTGTATCTGATATCTTATCTAATTATCTAAACAATACTATAGTGTTAGATAAACTTTGTGCGTTCATTATAAATATGCTCATTTGTTGATAGGATCTCATTTTGAATGTCTTGTTAACTGCTTGCACAGACAATAACAATAGCCAGTTAATAGAACGAAAGGTTGTTTCTTTTCATAGACTAGATTAGTTTTAGTTGCCGGTAATAATTTGGGTTACCAAGATGCAGTATGAGTATACGCTGTATTTCACAATAAAGTTCGTAGAGCTGCTTTTGAAGGGAAAGTTATATCAAGAAAACAAAAAGAAAATCTAGTGTAACACAGCGACAAACAAAGAGGTAACTTACTTTGTCAGACTGCTACAATTGGTTTGTGAAAAAGCAGGGGTCTAACAAACACACCCAATATTTCGCTTAGCAATATGTATGGACAAACTCCAATATACTTTCGAGAGAATCAACTAGACAGTCAGACTTAATCTCAAGAAAAGTATATCCAAGAGTTCGTATCTCTGTTTCACAATGTAATCAGCAAATCAAACAGATAGAAATCCGGGAGCCTGATTATTATGTGAAACAACTTGAACGGTACCAAAGGCCAATGTTCAAGTGTCAATCAATATAATCAACAACCAAAGGTTGGATTCACAATTGATTGAACTTACGCACAACCTGTGATATTTCAATTATATAAACAAATATAATGCAGAAAAGAAATAACACAGACACCAGAAATTTTGTTAACGAGGAAACCGCAAATGCAGAAAACCCCCGGGACCTAGTCCAGATTTGAACACCACACTGTATTAAGCCGCTACAGACACTAGCCTACTACCAAGCTAACTTCGGACTGGAATGTAGTTGAGCCTCACACTGATCAAGGTACAGTTGTGGTCCTTAAGCCTCTTGAACCACGTCGGATTCTGCGCACTTGATTCCCTTAGCTGATCTCACGCACAACTAAGAGTTGCTATGGCCCAAAGTCGAAGACTTGATAAACAAATCTGTCTCACACAGAAAAGTCTATTGTATAGATAAATCTGTCTCCCACAGATAAACTTATGAGTTTTGTTCAGTCTTTTGATAAATCAAGGTGAACAGGAACCAATTGATAAACCAGACTTATATTCCCGAAGAACAGCCTAGTATTATCAATCACCTTACAATAATCTTAATCAATTAACGAAACAAGATATTGTGGAATCACAAACGATGAGACGAAGATGTTTGTGAAAACTTTTCAATATTTCCTATCGGAGAATAAATCTCGAGCAAATCTTAAAGAAGATAGTACTCAATCACGATAGAAAACAGCAAGATCAGAACACGCAACTACAGAGAAATAGTTGGGTCTGGCTTCACAATCCTAATGAAGTTTTTAAGTCGTTAACGTACAGGGTTTCGTGAAAAACCTAAGGTTAAAGGAGAATCTACTCTGGTCACAACTATCACACATGAGGTGTGGGTATTAGGTTTCCCAGTTGCTAGAGTTCTCCTTTATATAGTCTTCAAATCAGGGTTTGCGATCAATGTTACCTTGGTAACAAAGCATTCAATATTCACCGTTAGATGAAAACCTGATAGAATTCAAGCTAATATCTTTCAGCCGTTAGATCGAACTTAGCTTGTTATACACAAATGAAATGTACCAACATTTAGATAAAGGTAACCGTACCTAAACGCGTAAACTAAGTTGGTTCAACAATAGTTAACCAAAGGTTAGTCATATGAGCACTTTCATATCAACCTTATACATCTTTATCATAACTAGTTCAAATGACTCAAATGAAACTAGTTAGAGAGTTGTTCAATTGTTTATATTCTCATGGAAGTATACAAGACACAATTGAAGCAAAATCGATTTTGATTCACTCGAATCATTTCATGAACATTATAGCCATGGTTTGTAAAAAATTGCATTCCTTATTATATAAATGTATTAGTTCATGAACAAACCGATTTTAGAACATAACCTACTTAAGTATGCAAACGGGTACACATACCTAAGTAGCCGGATGATGTGATTTCAACTTTGTTGTAGTAAAAGGTTCGTTGAGACTTGTGAAA
>JAJJMB010008429.1:885194-930038 GCA_023531105.1 Papaver atlanticum | reverse complement strand
TTTCACAAGTCTCAACGAACCTTTTACTACAACAAAGTTGAAATCACTTCAAATTCTTGATTCTAAACTCTGCCAGTTCACTGCTCTATTTTCCCGCCAAAAACTCGAATTTGAAATGTAGAGGATGAAGTGCCCTGATCAAAATCATGAGCGCCTTTAACATCTGGGCTGCCTTGGGGGCACCCTTATCCATTTTGAGGGTGCCTTTAGTAATTTTGGTGGGTGCCTTTAACACTTTTTCTGGGGGTGTTTTCAACACTTTTTTCGGGGTTCCTCCGGTGTATTTCTGGGGTGCTTCCGGTGCATTTCTGGGGTGCCTTTAGTACTTTATCCTGGGGTGTAAAACACCACTTTACGAGCCAATTTCGTCGCAAGAGCTTATTTCTCCAAAAATACCTACAAAGACATAAAATAACAAAATAAATACAAAATCGAATACTAACAATATATACAATTGAGACATATTAGACACAATAATGCTTCTATCACCGGACTGAGTTTGGTTACGCCAGTACGCGTACGGGTACACATACTTTTTCACACTTCCAAATTCCAGAAGAAATTCACGGAACTTGAACTTCCGCCAGTACGCGTACGGGTACGCATACTTAGTTTCCGGACTTCCAACAACCAACCAGTATGCGTACGGGTATGCATACCATGGTTCCCGGTTTTGGACTTTACACAAATGTGAATACACACTATGTTTATATCCAATCATGGTTATATGTTATAAACCCTCATTTCAATCATTCAAACATTCTTGGAAGACGACAATAACTGTCTCACACAAACTATTAGCTTTAAGGCAATTTTCAAGTGATCGAACGATCAATACGAAACATTCTGAGTCTTCATCAAATGACTGTCTCACACAAATCATGTAAGATGTTACAAGGCGATATTTCACATGATCATCTTTTGACTTTCGTTAAAAATAAAAGATGAACTTGGTTAAAGCGAAAGATTACCAACACATATTTCGAGAAATAGATAAGCGAGATAAACTCGGCTCGAAATACCAAATGTGTATAATTGAAGTCTATATAGAAATACGACTTTTGTCTCAAATAGGAGATAGAGTAGATAGACTTTTGAGTGATAGATGAGTTCAAGTCTCCACATACCTTTTGTTGATGAAGTTCCACAAGTTCCCTTGAGTAGTTCTTCGTCTTCATTCGATGAACGTCTAAAGCTCAACTACACTTACTATCCTAATCTGAGACTTATCTATAAGTATACTAGAAATCAAGACTTATAGTTTTGGCAACTAAACTTGACAAACAAGCTTGAGATAGCAACGCTTGCGAGTTTGACCGGGCAGTGCTCTAACAGTTTGGTAACATCATGCCAATTTGTGTCTAATAAGCACCTAACTTTGATTATTTGTAGAGGCAGTGCGGTTGAGGCAAATGGATGAAAAAAAGAGAGTGTAAGGGCGAAATATCGCACAAGACATAACTTAACTTCGCCTTAGATAAGATAGACCTAAACACAAAGTTACTACGATAATCAAAGATCAAGGCGAAGAATATCAGTGCGACAATAAAGAAAGAATGCGAACAAACAACCATGCGATGAAATATCACGAAGACCAGTTCCAAATAAGCATTGTGAAAGACACAGCCGATAGCGCGAAGGACATCGACATCTTCCCAAAGCCTGGCGAATAAGACAAACTGAAATAAGATCAGTCAACAGAGATTTTTCTTGTGAACCTTAGTTGTCTTCTACTGATGTATTTGCCTATATAAGGGTTCAAAAATGATATATATAGAGAGAGAGATCAGTGAAGAGAGAAGTACTAAGAAAATCATCTAGAGAACCAAGAGAGTATCTTTAGAACTTAGCACTCATCTTATATTTCTCCGTTGTTGTATGTAAGTTTATCTTGAGATCATTGTAAGAACTCCACCTCTTCAATACAAAGTGTTTGTGAAGATCATTTTAGTGTCAAAGTGGTGAATAATATCATTAATGTTTGAGTTGATACACATGACTTAAGCTTTGTGTTATTGTTATTATCATTACAACGGGTGTAGTTGTGGGATTTTACGCAACTAAATTTTGGCGCTAGAAACAGGGAGGATTTATCCTCACCTGCTAGTTATCAGCTAAAAATTATCACCTTTCAAGGTTTTTTTGTTATTCTCATTACCATCATTTTTCTGTCCACCATGAAAACCTGATAGTTGAGTGTTTGAAGTCATCATTGCTTTAAAGACCAACGTTACTTTCGAGTTTACCATGAAGTTTTGGTAAAAACATCACCGCTGTATTATTTGGAAAAGTTTATATCGAAAAACCTACTTCCTTTCAAAGTTCTGAGCAACACTCCATTGGATTTCTTTCTTAAGATTCTTTCTCAGTAACTGAATACCAAACCAAAGTTCATTCACCAACACTCCTCACTAGCAGAATGGTGCGAACCGCCTCAAGAGAAGGACATGTCATCGCTACACGAAGAAGTAACAGAGTGGCAAGCAGAAGAGGAATAAGAAATGAAGCTGAAACTTCAGCAACTGGAGAAAGGAGAGGTTTAGAGCGACAGAATCGTAATCGCATCCTACTCTCCATCATAGAAATAGACCAGTAGAACAACAATCCTGAAGCCCAAAATCCAGTACAACAAAGTAACAACGAAGAGAGAGTCATCTACGAAGAAGGCTTTCTACACATAACCGATACCGAAACTATGGAGGAAGAGGACCATGAGAAACTAGGAAGAGGCGAAAACCCTGGCAATGAGGAAAATTTAACCATTCAGTAGTTAAGAGAGCGTCTCGCACAAGATAAGCGAATTAAAAGATTGCCGAGGCAAGGACTTGAACGAAGTAAAGCGAGAGATGCAGAACTAGCAGAAGAATGGACAAACTTGGCACGACAGAACGCCGTGTTGATAGAAGAAAATAACCGGCCGAATGAGGATATACAAGCGCGAATGAGGATATACAAGCGCGAACTTATACTGGAGAAACGGAAACTCATACTAGTAGGAGTTCGACAAGGCGAAGAAGAGAACATCACACTGGAAACAGAGAAGTGCAAAATAACCGCGTGGAATATGAACAAGAAGTGTGCGAAATAGAACGAGAAAGGGAGAACGCGCGCGACATAGAAAGAAGACTACAAGAACGGAGAGAAAGGACAAGGAATCGAGAAAGAAGAGAAAGTCCCGACCGCAAAATTGATATACAACAATATGATGGAAGGAGAGTAAGCAGTTCTGAGCGCGAGATGGAGAGATGTAATGGCATGGGAGAAAGAAGCTTGGAACGAGATACCAGAAGGGATATGAGAAGAAGTTTGAGTGAACAAGGAGGGTTGGAAGCAGTAGTGGAACCGGAACGAGCGGAACAAACTAATGCGAATCAAGCTATACTTAATCAGCTTGAAGAACTAAAGGCAGCAATGGAAAACGATAACAGAAGAGGAGTAGAAAAAAATGAAATTATCAGAGGCTATAGAGGAGGCAGAGCGATCACCATTTTCACGAGAAATATTACAAGCACCCAAACCCGCCAAATGTGCTTTGCCCACATTCTCTAGAATCTTTGACGGAACAGGAAACGGGGTACAACACATGAAAGCCTATAATATTACACTAATGCCGTGGGCCCAGCATCAAGCGGTGCTATGCAAGTATTTTCCTACTAGTCTGACAGGAGAGGCTTCGCTATGGTTCGACAACTTGGGCGAAGGATCAGTAACTTCTGTTAGAGCACTGCTCGGTCGAACTCGCAAGCGTTGTTATCTCAAGCTTGTTGTCAAGTTTAGTTTCCAAAACTTTAAGTCTTATTTTCTAGTGTACTTATAGCTAAGTCTCGGACTAGGATAGAAAGTGTAGTTGAGCTCTAGAATCCACGGAGTTCATCATACAAAGACGAAGAACTACTCAAGGAACTGGTGGAACTTCATCGACTAAAAGGTATGTGGAGACTTGAACTTATTTATCACTCAAAAAGTCCATCTACTCTATCTCATATATTGAGACAAAAGTCGTATTACTATATAGACTTCGATTATACACATTTGCTATTTCAAGACGAGTTTATGTTGCTCTCGAAATATGTGTTGGTAAGATTTCGCTTTGGCCAAGTTCATCTTTACTCGTGATGAAAGTCATGTTGATTGTTTCAATCTCTTGAAAATTGCTTTGATGAAAAATAGAGCGTGACTAACCTCATATATAACATCCTCTAAGAATGTTTCAATGATTGAAATAAAGAGTTTAGAATATGTAACCATCTTTTGATATAAGCATATATAGTGTGTTCGCACATTAGTGTATAAGTCCAAAACCGGGAACCAAATGTATGCATACTTGTGTGTATACAAAATGGTTGATGGAGACTGGGTAAGTATGCGTACCCATACGCATACTGGAGGAAGTTCACTTCCGTGAATTTCTGTTGAGTTTGGAAATCAAAACCAACTCAATCCGGTTACCTAAGTACGCGTACCCGTACGCATACTGGCGGAAATTTCAAGTCCGTGAATTTCTGCTGAGTTTGAAAACCAAACCAAACTCAAATCCAGTTACTTAAGTACGCATACCCGTACGCATACTTAAGTGTGTTACTTTCTAAAACTGGTTTATTCGTGAACTTAAATTTATATAAACTAAGGAATGCATATTTGCAAACCGTGGCTATAAAGTTCATGAATCGATTCGAGTGAATCAAAACCAATTTTACTTCGATTGTGTCTTGTATACTTCTATGAGATCTAAGCAATTGAACAACTCTTGAACTAGTTCATTTGAGTCATTTGAACTAGTTATGGTGAAGATGAATAAGGTTGATATGAAAGTGCTCATATGGCTAACCTTTTGGTTAACTACGGTTGAACCAACGACTTGTACACGTTTCGGTACAGTTACATAAACCTAAATGACGTATATTTCATTTGTGTATAACAGGCTAAGTTCGATCTAACGGTTGAAAGATATTAGCTTGAATCTAATCAGGTTTTCATCTAGCGGTGAATATTGAATACTTTGTTACCAAGGTAACTTAGATTGCAAACCCTGATTTGGAGACTATATAAAGGAGAAATCTAGCAACTGGGAAAGGTAATCCCCACACCTCCTGTGTGATACTAGTTGTATAAGCTAGAGTCGGTTCTTCTTTAACCTTAGGTTTCTACCGAGACCCTGTAGGTTAACGACTTGAAGACTTCATTGGGATTGTGAAGCCAGACCAAACTATTTTCTCTGTAGTTGCATGATTTGATCTTGCCCGATTCTATCGTATTGAGTACAATTGAAATAATTGACTCGAGATTAATTTCTCCGATGGGCAAGGTAAAAGTAATCACAAACATCTTCGTCTCATCATTTGTGATTCCACAATATCTAGTTTCACCATCATACGATTTAGATTATTGTGAGGTGATTGATAATTCTAGGCTGTTCTTCGGGAATATAAGTCCGGGTTATCAATTGGTTCCTTTTCACCTTGATTTATCAAAAGACGAAACAAAAACTTGTAGGTATTTCTGTAGGAGACAGATTTATCTATTCTTGTAGACTTTTCTGTGTGAGACAGATTTGTTTATTAAAGTCTTAGACTTTGGGTCGTAGCAACTCTTAGTTGTGGGGTGAGATCAGCTAAGGGAATCAAATGCGTAGTATCCTGCTGGGATCAGAGACGTAATGAGCGCAACTATACCTTTGATCAGTGTGAGATTGATTGGGGTTCAACTACAGTCCAGACCGAAGTTAGTTTGTAGTCGGCTAGTGTCTGTAGCGGCTTAATACAGTGTGTGTTCAATCTGGACTAGGTCCCGGGGTTTTTCTGCATTTGCGGTTTTCTCGTTAACAAAACTTCTGGTGTCTGTGTTATTTCTTTTCCGCATTATATTTTGTTATATAATTGAAA
Source organism: Papaver atlanticum (assembly GCA_023531105.1). NCBI lineage: Eukaryota > Viridiplantae > Streptophyta > Magnoliopsida > Ranunculales > Papaveraceae > Papaver > Papaver atlanticum. The sequence goes on along the minus strand of JAJJMB010008429.1, from coordinate 924,156 downwards.
TATCACGGGTTGTGTGTTGAATCAATCAATTAGGAAATCCGACCTTTGGTTGTTGATTGAAATTGGTGGATACTTGAACATTGGTCTTTGGTACCGTTCAAGTTAATTTCTCTTGTATTCAATTAGACTCGCAGATTTCTATTTGCTTGAGTAAGGATTGAATCGAGAAATTGAGATATAACTCTTTGATATACTTTTTATTAAGATTGAATCTGACTGTCTAGTTGATTCTCTTATAAGTATATTGGAGTTAGTCCATACAGATTGCTAAGAAAATTATTGGGTGAGGTTGTTGTACCCCCACTTTTTCAACTTCATTCGCGCAATTGCAAAGACCGTTCTTGGGAAACTACATAACCAGCAACCGGGCTAAGGCGAGGATTGAAAACGCGTTCAACCTAAAGAAGGCGCACGGAGAGAGTCTGCGGAGCTTAACCACGCGATGGAGGACCATGTGTAGTGAATCAGCAAGAGAAGTATCGGAGCGACATTTGATCCTCGCCTTTGTCAATACTTTGTACGTGACCGATCTCTTATACATAGAAATATTTCGACTTAGACACGAAATTGATATGCAAGAACTAAGGGAGTATCAGGAAGAGTTTATCGCATTAGAAGAAAAGCAGAGAGAAATGGAAACCAACCTAACCTCCATCACCGCCGCGAAAGGAGGAAGTGCGACACTCGTACCGCGAATAGCTGGCAAAGTCGAAAGTATCCCCAACATCGGACAGAGAAAGTCAGCAAAAGAAAGTACCGCGAAAGAAGTAGCTCTATCAAGCAAAGATGAAGAATGGTTTCAGAGAGAATATGGGGATAAGCTTCACGCATATAATTACCCAATAAGGAGATACGATAACCAAGGAGGAAGATTCAACAAAAATCGCTGGACAGGGTATAACAACAATCAAAGATTCGAACGAAGGCCATATTACCCACCATTCGAGGATGTGAAGCTTCCCAGGATGAACACCCCAATAGAAAAGATCTGGGAGACTATCGTGCTAACCGAAAAAATACCATTACCAGGGAATATAGGACGAGAACCCCCACAAGGAGGAAGAAGTGGTGAATTTTGTGTGTATCATCGGTTTCACGGCCACAGCATCGCAAGCTGTAGGAACGTGCGAAGGTTTTTGTTGGAATTAATCGAGAAGGGAAAATTGAATCGATTTCTGGAGGCAAGCGAATTACCAAGGGTACCATTACCCCAGCAACCAGCAGTCATATATCGTATTGAAATCGGGCAGAACTCAAGGAAGATAAATTCAATTATACATTCTGCTAAAGACATCAACGAATTTCATGATAATATCTTAAGACGAGTATACAAAAGAGATCGCAATGGCGAAGAAATACATCTAGTAACAAAAAGTCGATCACTCGAGGAATGGCAAAAGCAACCGATTTCCTTCATGACAGACGACATACCAAAGGAGGAGGGATACATTCCGATCCATTGGTTGTCACCATGACTATGCAGCCACATTTTAAGTGGGAAGAGGATGAAGGAGAGAAAAAGTTACCTTGGGTGATAAACAAGATTTTAGTAGATACGGGAAGTTCCGCCGATATTTTGTTCTATCACGCGTTCAGGACCATGGGGTACAACGACTCAGACCTGATCCCTTCCACGTATACAGTCTATGGGTTCAACAGTGTTGCATCAAGACCAAAGGGAGAGATTACCATGATCATTCCCGCAGGAACTCTAGAGACGGTAGTCACGTTTTACGTGGTAAATGTAGAGTTGTCGTACAATGCCATCATTGGGAGGCCTTGGATTCACGGAGTAATGGGAGTCGCGTCAACTTATCACACGCGAATCTGATTCCCTATACCATCTGGCATAGGAGAGATTGTATGGTACTGTACCAATGCAAAGAAATGAAATGAACTGGATGTAAAGCAATGTGAGGGAAAAGCGAAACTAAAGGAAAAGCAAAGACAGAATGTGAAAGATGATAAACGGGCGGAAAGGCTGATGATCAATATGATAAGAACAGAAGAGGAAAATTACACGAAGGAGAAAGGGGGTCAAAACAAAAATATTGGGCGAAATACAAAGGGAAAGGATAAGGCTGAATACGGTCTGATAAACGCGAACTCAAACCTGCGAAAACTTAAGAAGATATTAAAACATGGCGAGATTAGAGCACTTCGCAGGATTAGTCAGTCACGGGATTCACCTCCTAAAGGGATGATGGAGCAAGGTGAAGCAGCAAAGCTCAAGCACTCTCAAAAGACGAGCATTACCTCCTCTACAGAATCGCAGAATGCGCTCATAAATGCATATGCACAAATCGATTTGCTTAAAACATGAAGAAACGCATTATTCGGCCTAAAGAGAGAACAAGGCGAAGATGTGCAAGACTTAGTATTAAGGTGGAAGGCCCAGTGCAGTGAAATCTCTAACCGCACCATTATTGATCACTCTGTTCACAATGAAAGCAAGGGAGGAATCGCATGTCATCAGCAAAAAACTAAAACTGACCTTGCGAAAGCAATGATTGGAGGCAAAGGCAAGGATATGCGCCGCGCATAAGTTACCAGCTAAAATACATGTGCAATGATGAAATGATGTAATGAAGAAAGAAAGCTATGTACCAACCAAATAAAAATTAATACGAAGCAAAGTTCTTTCTATACGCGAGCAAGCCAAAGGCGAAACAATGTATACGTAATCATCTCGTAAGACCTCAATAGGGGGCAGCAAGTCACTATTTAAAACCTCTAATCAGGGAGGCTGGGTACCCCATTTTGGCGTGTCAACTTAGTTCGGGTGGTCGTGCGACGCCGTTTAGCACGATCACGTAAGAGGCGTTAATAAGCCCCAACGCGAGTCATATTGGGAAAATCCTGGAGAAGTCCCTTATATTGGGGAGAAATAAAAGCCTATCCGCTGGAGGCCACTGAGAACGAACCACTCAGCGAATAAGTTCTCCGGTATGGGGTATAAAAACATGACCAGTGGAGTAGAAGGAGTTCCTGGCTTGGATACACTTGGTCCAAAGAAACCCCACTTAGGGTATGATCTCGCGTCACAAGTCACATAGGCGAAGGGTACGAGGTCACAACGACACTGGTTGTTGAATAACTAGATGGGAGGAGCCCAACTGAAATGGTTAGGGGTGACCTCCTTGAAAGGGAAATTCAGGGGGAATATAAATGGACGGCACCCTCCATTAGGGAGCTGAATTGTGTCAAAGACGGCAATATGTTGGGACTTTTTACTCACGGGAGTATCTAAGACATGGTATATTGTCGCAAATACGACCTAAGGAGGTAAAAATACTAACACAGTTAAGGCGAGATCGATGGCCAATGACTCGCAAGAGCACATGGAACTAAGATTTCGTCGCCCAATGTTGAAGACCCTACCCAAGGCGACCATAAGTCCTTTAAGTTCTCTATGTGGGGGAAGGCAATAAGACCTTATCTAGGAGGCAAGTAAGACCTATAAAGATCATGCAAATGTAAATAATAAAGGAGCGCGAAAGAAACTAAGGCAACAAAAGATCATGCTGGGGCACGAAGGAGCAATAAGGAAACGCGATCCCATGGAGATAAGTATCATTCAAGATTATATTTATATATATCTATAACATGTTAGAGACAATCTGCATAAATGCCTATGTCACCATTATCCCAATACCATGCGACACACACTATATCCAATCATAACATCATAATAAAGACTTGCTTCGCACACGCATCAAACCCCAAAGACACGACATAACGTCACATGCACGAATGGCTTGATAACAAATAGATATAAATTTAATTTTCGCCCTAACTTACTACTCGCAGTACCTTAGTATTCGCCTAAATTCAACGTTCATAAGGGTTAAAAATAAATATTCGCCCTCAACTATCGTTATAGATTCGTTCGCATAAACCATATTCGTATAACATGATAGAACACTAGTCTTCCTTTGAAGGTGGAAAACAGAGGCAAGTATGGGAATACTAAAATTCATATGCTTTCCACCCCCTCAGTCAGATGCCTAAAACACGCTGAGTTGGATTTCGAATTTCAAGTACATAACAACGATAAAATTAGAATTACTTGTCTAAATATTAAAGAACAGGAAAACAAGGAGTATTCAAAAGTCAAGATACTCCCCCCAAGCTTGGGAGCACCCAGATAACCATCAAAAGAAGATAAAGATGTCAACAGGCGAAAGGAAAAAGAAGGAAAAACAAAAGAGCGGAATCTAAGAACCAACAACATCAGGAACAGCTAAAGGAGGATCAGTAACTTAAGGCACAGACTGGATAGTTTGCACCAAAGCATCAGTAGCTTGCTTGCTTACGGCACCACCATCCACGGTTTGGGAAGGATCTCCTCCCTTCTCAACATCATCATTGACAGGACCAGACCCCCCATCAGCAGCATGCTCTCCCTTAGAGATGTTCGCACTCACATCTTCATCATCGCTGACAGGTTCTTGAGGATAGTTCACGCGGGGAAGCCCATGCTTATCGCAAACCTAATTAACCGTGAGCTGGGTCTCTTCGTTCACATGACGCTGAGTCGCCTTTGAATATTTCCTGCTGGCCCCATCCATGAAGGACTGATATTCCTGCTCTAACTCCTCCTTTGACTTTCGCAAGCTATCTCGCTCCTGCGTAAAATCAGACACCATGCGCGAAACTGTAGAAAATTGTTGAGAAGAAGAATCTCGCTCCTTGATAGATTCTTCCAACTTTTGCTTCAGCACGGAAATTTCTTGTTGGAACGACTCTGCCAAATCAGAAAGAAAGAAAGACAAGTCAGAACGTCACGGCCTAAATAAATACATAAAAATGAGGCAACAATTACGGCAGCCTTCGCGACTACCTTCTTTATGCGAAACAATTACACAAAGGTCACGCGAAGCTATAGGCTAACGGGTAACATCTTAAAGTAACCGCGGATCTTCTAATACCCTATCTCTACAGTGATAAGCTTCATCTCTTTCTCCCGATAATTTTACCAGCTTCGACGCTAAATCATCAGATACATCCTTCTGTGATCGAAGAGAGCACTCTAACAAACTGCGGTCTCGTTGAAGTCTATAATACGCACCATCAAAAGAAATCTTATTATCTCTCAAGACGCGGTTGTCGTCCAACAAGGTCCGATTCTCGTCAAGAAGGGAACGATTCACCATGTTAGATACTTCAAGAGCTCTGGCAAGCTGATCAGATATAAAGCAATGTTGATCCAATCGAGCACGCCAACCAAAATTGTCAATTTGTATCCCCACAACTTGCTCGCATAAACGCAAACGACCATTCTCCAACTGAGTAATTTGAGCCTTCTGTGCGACACACTCGTCTCTAGCATCTTTTGTGGCGAATTCAAATTCATACCGTTCGGACGTGCGTTTTTGGTTTAAAGCTTAAGCACGAAAGGCCTAAAAATCAAGAAGGGCGACGCAAAGGAAAAATATGCACGAAAGACACAAAACTTTGCAGAATCTCACCTTTAAGTTCCTCGTTCTTCGCACGAAACCTAGCAACATCATTTTCCCCAGCAGATAGCTTAGACACCTGCTTTTTCAAATCATCAATGATTTGTTCAGACTTACAGAGTTCATCAATCTGAACCAAACGGCGGCGAAATTCCTGCAAATATTAAAACTTCAGAGCCACGAAAAACAAGGAAAGGAGTGCAAATCAATAAAAGAAAAACTTACCTCTTATTCAACGGTGGTAAGTTTATCGCGCTTGGAAAGTTGGGACGACTCAGAATCAATCTTGGGAGGCGACATACCCAGCGCGATAGAGATTAACCCGGACCACTGCGAAGCTTCAGTAGCCGCATTGACCAAAACAATACCATGCGCCTGCTCATCCTTTGCGACAATAGCATCAGGGGAAGAACATGTTATCATCGCAGTAGCATCTTCATGAACACGATCAGGAGCAAGTGTAGACAGAGGTTTAGGGGAAATACCAATAGTCATCTCGCCCTTTACTTGTGCGACAGTAGCTGGTGGCAACAGCGTTAGAGGAATCACAACGTGCACAATGGCCCCACCGCGTGAACCCCTCTTCTTTTAAGGTGAACTCTCTTTGCCCGGAGAAAGTTTCCGTTTTCGAGACCCCTTTTTCGTCACCCTTTTCCTGTCACCAGCGGGATTCACTGGAGGTCTGGATAGATTACGTCTGAGGCAACAGATTTAAGTATGGGAATACTAAAATTAAACAAAGTACCAAGAACACTAACAGCAGAAGAAACAACGGAAATAAGGAAAATGCAGTCAATCCTTAGAAACTCAAACAAAACACAGATACTTACTGGGGAGACGATTCATTAGAAGAAGGGATAGTGGATTGGCTCGACATAGCGGTAAACCTTTCAAACAGACGAACTTTATGCAAACAGATCCTATCGAAACAAAGAGAAAGAAATAAGGTGAAGAAGATGAATCTCTCTCCTCGAAAGTATTTATTGAAACATGCGAACCGGCTGAGGCAGTAACCGGTCAAGAATTGGAACCTCGATGTGTCAATCGAGAAAAGGTGAAATTACTGCACGTGGAAATAACCATATGGAAAAATCGGAGAAATGTCGGGCAAAGAAGGCAAAAAGTCTCAAATACGAAGCTGAGATTCTCGCATTATTCCACTTACAGAAGAACAACGCGAGAAGAGGCAAAATGAAGGGGAGAAATATCGCACAAGACATAACTTAACTTCACCCCAGATAAGATAGCCCTAAACACGAAGTTACTACGATAATCAAAGATCAAGGCTAAGAATATCAGCGCGACAATAAAGAAAGAATGCGAACAAGCAACCATGCGATGAAAATAGCACGAAGACCAGTTCCAAATAAGCAGTGCGAAAGACACAGCCGATAGCGCGAAGGACAGCGACATCTTCCCAAAGCCTGGCGAATAAGACAAACTGAAATAAGATCAGTCAACAGAGATTTTGCATGTGAACCTTAGTTGTCTTCTACTGATGTATTTGCCTATATAAGGGTTCAAAAATGATAGAGAGAGAGAGAGATCAGTGAAGAGAGAAGTACTAAGAAAATCATCTAGAGAACCAAGAGAGTATCTTTAGAACTTAGCACTCATCTTATATTTCTCCGTTGTTGTATGTAAGTTTATCTTGAGATCATTGTAAGAACTCCACCTCTTCAATACAAAGTGTTTGTGAAGATCATTTTAGTGTCAAAGTGGTGAATAATATCATTAATGTTTGAGTTGATACACATGACTTAAGCTTTGTGTTATTATCATTACAACGGGTGTAGTTGTGGGATTTTCCGCAACTACAAAGAGGTTGCCATGTTTTCCTGAGGTTTACTCATTAAACCCATGAACATTACAAGTGTGTTTTTGCCAAGGATTCGAAAAGATTCATTCAAGAATATATGAAATCAAATGACAGTATTAATAACCAAATCCAGTATCATCAAGACTACATATAAGCCTAAAGGTTATATAAACCTCAAAGAGGTATGCTACCCCCAAGCCCAGGTAGCTAGGAAAAGAAAGAAAAATCCACCACCATGAAGCTGACGAGTTTCAAACTCAGTTCGCGGCATTCGCATCCACGCGTTTCCAAGGAACTAAATCAGACTCAAACGGATAAAATCTGTGAATGTCGTTAATTTTACCTGGAGACTCCATTTCAGTGCAACTATTACTGCTAAAGTCGTACCTTATTACCTTGAAACAATTACTCATCAGAGCTGTTTCTGCCGAATACAAGTCTAACACAGAGTTACTATTTCCGGCATTAATATTTTTCAAGTCGATATCACACATCTTCCTCCAGGTACATTGATTCTCCAATACCCAAAGTTCCAGCAAGTCATCAGTTGTGTAGACAACCGCGATCTCTCCCTCATACTCAATTAACTTCATGCGGGCGGTTTCTGTATGTGTTTGTGGAAGATCGATAGTAGTCCACCTCTCACTGTCAATGTGAAAACTGAAGACACGGTTATCGTCTGTTAACCAATGAAAACTTCCATTGGTGAAAATACCATGATAGTATCCAGAACACAGGATGAAAGCAGGTAACTTGATATCTTCTAATCTTTTCCAAGCCCATTTATTTGAGTCGAACAACTCACAGTGATAACCGGGAGCAGTTTTTGGCCATGACAATCTGAGAATCTTGTAGCTTAAATTCGGGTAAGGTTGATTTACTACCATTGCAATTGTCACAGTAAGAAACCGAAGGCTGGGTCTTGGTATCTTTCTCCATTCCCGAGTTGTTGGTTTACATATATAAAATATGAGATTATTAGATTTCTTACTTTCGCTAACGCAACATAAACCATTAGATGAGGATTCGATACTGATTGTCTCCGGCAAAAAATCAAGAGAAGGCACAACGGGAATACGATACCCATCATTCGGGTCAAATATAGAGATGAATTCATTGCTATACTTGCACGTTCGTATACGTTCAAAGAAATAGCCTGATATAGTTTGAGTTCTCTGAGCGTGTAATAGCTTGAAGTTGGTTTGATTGATAACTTTTCTCCAGTCTTCACATACCCGTTGACACTGTTGTTGAAGATTGTAAAGAGGAATTCTTGTAAGTATCTCGTACATTGAATCCGAACACATTGAAGGTAATATTGTAGTCTTGCATCCATCTTCGTCTTCTTTACTTTCTTGAATACTTTCTTGAAATAAGTTTTGTAACGAGCATAAACTGATATTCATGATTGTTGGTGTTCTGAGAGTTTTTAGTTTTACAAGCTAACAATGAAAGTGAATATTCAATACGTAGCTAGAGCACTTACAGAAACTGATTAGAACAACTCTCATATATTTATATATGGAACAGAAACGGAAGAGGAAATAGAATGTAAGTAGAATTTGAAAGTTCAAGTTTTTAGGGAAACAGGACCGGATTTGGTCTCTTTTCCTCAGTCGCAAGAAATATGTTTTCACTCTCTGATCAGTCACTCGCAATAAAGTCCACCTGATATTTAGTTGTACGTTCTTTTCTTTCTCCCTAAACTAGTGTTGGGCAATACGCACCCATACTTGGTAACCAAGTTATTGTGCAAATCAAAAACTGTTTGATACTTGGTAAATAAGTTTTAGTGAATGTGCGAATTAAGAACTGTTTGATACTTGGTAAATAAGTTTAAGTGAATGTGCAAATCAAGAACTGTTTGACCATATTTGACTCGTAATGTTTCATGAGGCATTACAGTTGCAATCAAATGACCCGCAATGGTTCCACATGAACGGAGACGGCTCATAGAACTGCTTTTTCTTTTCTTTTTTAATGACAAATAGCAACTTTATTGATTCATGCATGTTAAGAGAAAGCAATAGCGTTGTTGAATTTACCATCATATGCACTTGGTGGGCACAATCTCAAGTGGGTATTTCTTATGAACAGTAGCCCCTGACGATTCCTCCATGTTTATGTCTTATTTTTGCATGCCTGTGGCAATTCCCAATTGAAGCAGCAGAATAGATTAGTCAGCATAAGCTCTGTCAATATGACAGCCATAACAATGTAGAATATCATTAGGAAAAAGTGACCTCAGCTTTAGAAACTTGTAAGTTGTAATCCCCCTAAAAATTAAGAAACAAGTAAAGGAATAGTTTACTGCGTGTTCTGGTCAAGAAACTAAAAGTGTTTGGTTACAATCAAATGTTTTTCTTGCTCAGCAAATTGTGTGGATCCAAAACATAACTGAGACATAAAGAAACATAGTATGTCAGAAATGAAAGAAGCAGTCATTGTAGGTGCTGCTTTTATAGATTTTTCTGAATTTGTTGAATCAAATTTTATTTTTTTGGGGTAGTGGCTTTTGTCCAATAATATTGAGCGTATCAAATGAGCTTAAAATTATTGACTAAACTAGTTTCTTTAATCAACTTCAACTGTTATGAAAGATATCTGACTTTGATTTTGCTGTCATAACAAAAGTCTTTTCCTTGCCAGTTTCAACAAAGGTGAGTTTATTTACAAAGTAGCTATTGATGTTGATAAGATACCAGCAAGGGTCAAGAAACTTCATATGCGTGAGAAAATTCTCTTCTCTCTTTAATATTTCTACATTTCATACTTATTTCCAGTTATCAATTTTATATCACAATTGCTCTGAATGATCACCAACAACCAGTAGCCAGAAAAAAGAAATAGTTGCTATGGGTATTGAAAGAAGAAGAAACATCAAACTTATTCTTCCTTGTCTCTTTACTCTTCTATCCTTCTCTTATTACATTAATGCTGCAGTAGGCACTAATATTATTACAAGCACTCAATACATTACAGACTAGGCTTCTTTAACAGTAGTATCTTCAGGGGGGAAGTTCAAACTAGGCTTCTTTAGCCTTGGAAATGATTCTCCCAATCGTTATGCTGGAATATGGTTCAATAATATTCCGGGAGAGACAATTGTATGGGTAGAAATTCGTGACAAACCACTAAATGATTCTTCTGGTGTTTTAAAGATTGCAGATGATGGAAATCTTGTAGTTTTAGATGGCCGAAAGAACATCCTTTGGACTTCAGGTGTGTCTAACATCACTATTGCTAACACGACAGCGGAATTAATGGATACAGGAAATCTGGTTCTACGAGAAACAACAAGTGGTAGTAACAATGTTAACAACAGTGGGAGAATATTATGGGAGAGTTTCGACTACGCTTCTAATGTACTCTTGCCTGGGATGAAGGTTGGTGAAAACATCAAACTGGGTTTGAAAGGAGAGATAACTTCCTTTAGAGATAGCTCTGATCCGTCCATAGGAATCTTCAGTTTAGGAGTAGACTCGCCAAAACTTCCTCAGATTGTAATCAAGAACGTTTCAAATGATAAACTGCACTGGCGAAGTGGTCCGTGGAACAATCAAGTCTTTTTAGGCATCCCAAGAATGTACAACATTTATGTTGGTGGGTTTGGTCTTGTTAGAGATGGTCAACAACTTTATTTCATTTTTGGTTATGGAAACAGCACTGCTCTCATTAGGTTTGTTCTAGAACCTGATGGCGTATTTGTACAAAGAGAGTGGTTCGAGAAAAACAAAGAATGGGTCGACGTATGGCACTCGCAAGGTACAGAATGTGATGTTTATGGCAAATGTGGCCCTTTTGGAAGCTGCAATGCAATGGATTCACCAATTTGTAGTTGTTTGCAAGGGTTTGAACCAAAGTCGAAAGACGAATGGAGTAATGGGAACTGGTCAGGTGGGTGTGTTAGGAGGACAGAATTACAGTGTCAGACAAACAAGAATGCAAGTAGTACTGGTGGTGAAGGAAGGAAAGAATCAGATGGTTTTCTGAAACTTGACAAGATGAAAGTGCCTGATTATGTTGAATGGTGGGAATCTGAAAGCATAGAAGAGTGCGAGCAAAAATGTTTGAATAATTGTTCTTGCTTAGCTTACTCATACGAGAAGAACATTGGGTGTATGTGGTGGGCAAGAGATATGGTCGATATACAAAAGTTTGGAAACTTCTCCCAGGCTGGTGTCCAGCTTCATATCAAGGTCGCTAATTCAGAGCTCCGTAAGTACTTTCTTACTCTCTTTTTTGGAATTGTGACAAGTGTGCATCATCTATGTCCAGACTGACCAGACCAACTTAGCTTCATTTATTATCTACAATGATTAAGTAGTATTTTTATTTGGGCCATTTACATCGAATGGTAAACTATTTATTTCGGGAATCTATCTTGAAAACTGAAATGCAGCTAAGAGGAAGGATGGCAGGATAATTATCACAATTGCGATCATCATAGGAATAGCTGTAATCGGTCTTTTCGCATTCATTTGCTGGAGGTGGATGGCAAAACAGAGACGTATAAGAAAATTACCATGAATGACAATGTCAATTTCAAATTTTGTATTTATCAAAGCCAACTTGGAATTGGAAATTCGTAAATTTTTACTGACTATTTACAAATGGTAAACTAGAAGGAAAACAACAGAAAGGCACAGAACTTTACTTACTTGATGCTCATGGAGAAACGTCAGATTCAAACATGTTTGGGGACAACCAAGAACTGGAAATGTTCAATTTTGAAACCCTGGCTAACGCTACAAACAATTTTAGCGACGCGTCGAAACTTGGGCATGGTGGTTTTGGTTCAGTCTATAAGGTAAACTATTGTTCTCACCTACACGCCTGGTAAAATGTTAGTCGTATAAACTAATTAGTCAATGGTTAATATCAGGCAAATTTGGTAAATGGACAAGTAGTAGCTGTGAAACGACTTGCCAAGGGTTCCGGACAAGGCTTAGAAGAGTTCAAAAATGAAGTTGTGGTGATCTCTAAACTTCAACATAGGAATCTAGTTAGACTTTTAGGTTGTTGCACTGAAAGGGAAGAGAAGATATTGGTATATGAATACATGACTAACAAAAGCTTGGATGCATTTCTCTTTGGTAAGACCTTTCTTAAGATTTCTTGGTATTATATGCTTTTGTATTGACTTGTTTTATGTGGTTTGTGGATCAGATCCAACCCAACGAACACTCTTGGATTGGAGGAAGCGCTTCCAAATTATCGAGGGGATAACCCGTGGGATTCTTTACCTTCACAGAGATTCAAGATTAAGAGTAATTCATAGAGATTTGAAGGCAAGTAACGTTTTGCTGGACGAAAAGCTGAATCCTAAAATTTCAGACTTTGGGATGGCAAGGATATTTGGAGGCGATGAGCTCCAAGCAGATACCAGAAGAGTTGTTGGGACATAGTAAGTAGCGATTGCCCGTTTCTCTTCAGTTTGTTTCTATTTCAAGCATATAAATTGTGTTGACCAACTTTACAATGCATGCAGTGGTTATATGTCCCCTGAATATGCAATGGAAGGTCGATTTTCAGAAAAATCCGATGTTTTTAGTTTTGGAGTGTTACTACTAGAAATTGTGAGTGGAAAGAAGAACACTAGTTTTCACCTACAGGAGTTATCTTTAAGCCTCTTGGGATACGTAAGTTTGTAAAGATTATTTTGTTTAATTTGATGAAAATCAATGTTCCGTAGCATATTTCTTTATTTTTTTCCAACCAAGTAGAAAGCGGCTTAGTTGTGTTGTTTCAGGCATGGAAATTGTGGAAGGAGAGCATGGCGCAAGCATTGATTGATCCAACTTTGTTATCTGAACAAAATTTTGAGGCAGACATTCTGAGATGCATTCACGTGGGACTATTGTGTGTACAAGAATCTGCAAAACACAGGCCAACTATGTCTACTGTACTATCGATGCTTACAAGCGAAATTGTAAATCTTCCGACTCCAAAGCAACCTGCATTCATAGAGAGAGAGGTGTCTTCTCCTTCGGGTTCATCTTCTGAGACGCCAAAGCCATTTTCTGTAAACAATGTAACTATCACAAGCATTGAAGGTCGTTGAAAAATTTGCTTCATTTTTTGTTTATGTTTTGAACAACTCTACGTCTTCTTGTTTATACATCGAAAAAACAAGAAACGAGCAACTAACTAGTTTTCTGTATGTTTCTAGTACGAAAACATAAAGTCTGATGTACAAAGCATTATTTTTCGTTGTAGAAACTATTATTGTCAGCATCACCATTACCTGATTTCTTGATTGCAAAGTTCTACTCTTTGTCTTCCTATACATACTGATTAGGTAGTTGAACTTGTCATGTGGCGTATGACTTTATTCATAAATTAGTTTTTATGAACTAGTTTTTATCCATGACACTTGCTTAGCTTAATCCTACTTCAGTTACTATACAAAATTTCCAAGATAAATTAGTTTTTGTCCATGACTGACTTTATTGCTTTAATTTATGGGCATCGAACTAGTTTTAGGAGGTCAATATCTTCTAATCTTTTCCGAGCCAATTTATTTGATAACCAGCGGGACCGCATTTAGGCCTTGACAATCTTAAACTCATATACTTGAACTCCAGGCCTAAAGAGAAATACTCCCAGGCCTTAAGAGAAATAACCTGATATTGCTTCACTTCTTTGAGCGTGTAACAGCTTGAGCCTTGAAGTTGGTTTGATTGTGGCTTTTCTCCAGTCTTGCATCCATCTTCGTCTTCTTTACTTTCTTGAAATAAGAAAGGAAAGTGAGCACGAACTCGAACACGTTGTAAATTGATAATGCAAACACAAACCAGAGAATCAAGTAAGAAAAAGATTCTCTCCTTAATCTCTTTGAAACGGAGTATGATATTCTTCTGCAATGTTTGTAATGAGCATAAACTGATTTTCAAGCTAACAATGAAAGTGAATATTCAATACGTTGCTAGAGTACTTATAGGAACAGGAAATAGAATGTAAACAGAATTTGGAAGTTTTTAGGGAAACAGGACCCGATTTGGTCTCTTTTCCTCAGTCGCAAGAAATATGTTTTCACTCTCTGATCAGGTCACTCCCAATAAAGTCCACCTGATATTTTAGTTGTACGTTCTTTTCTTTCCCCATAAACTAGTGCTGGGCAATACGCACCCATACTTGGTAACCAAGTTAATGTGCAAATTAAAAACTGTATGATACTTGGCAAATAAGTTTAAGTTAATGTGCGAACTAAGAACTGTTCGATACTTGGTAAATAAGTTTAAGTGAATGTGCAAATCAAGAACTGTTTGACCATATTTGACTCGCATTACAGTTGCAATCAAATGACCCTCAATGGTTCAACATGAACGGAGACAGATCAGAGAACTGCTTTTTCTTTTCTTTTTTTTCGAATGACAAATACCAATTTTATTAATTCATGCATGTTTAGAGAAAGCAATATCGTTGTTGAATTTACCATCATATGCACTTGGTGGGCACAATCTCAAGTGGATATTTCTTATGAACACTAGCCCCTGATGACTCCTCCATGTTTATGTCTTCCTTTGTCATGCCTTCTGGCAATTCCCAATTGAAGCAGTAGAGAAGATTAGCCAGCATGAGCTCTGTCAATATGACAGCCATATTCTTTCCAGGGCAACCCCTTTGACCTGCGCCGAAAGGTAAGAAATTAAAGTTTTGTCCTCCTGTATAGTCAATGGAGCAATCTTCAAACCTCTCTGGGATGAATTCGTCTGGCTTGTCCCAATACTCTGGATTCCTCCCGATAGACCATACATTTATTAGGATCCTTGTTTTCGGGCATACATCGTATCCGTTGATAACATGATGCTTTTTACTCTCTCTTGGAAGCAAGAGTGGTCCTGGTGGGTGTAGTCGCATAGTCTCTTTAATCACCATCTTTAGATATATGAACTGATGAAGGTCTGACTCTTCTACCTTCCCTTTCATTCCCAAATCATAACTTCTGATCTCTTCCTGTACTTTTTTCATTACTTCTGGATTCTTGATCAGTTCCGTCATTGCCCAACTGACAGTTACAGCAGATGTGTCTACACCACCAAGAAATACATCCTGAATACAAGTATTTCTCGTATCAGAAGCTCGCACAATACAAACTATGCAAGGTGGAAAAAAAAAAAAAAAAACATTTTTCTTTCAACTCATGGTTACCTCTACTTCACTGTCGCGGCCATGGTGAAGCAGAGAAATGAGGTAAGCCACTAAGAGCAAGGGCTATGAGAAGGAGCCAATGAGTTAGTTTGGCTAAAAGATGGCCACTATATGGGAGGAGTGACTCTTCAAAACTCTAATCTCGCAGCGGCTACTTCACTTTGAATGAGATGGAGAATAAAAACACTCCATCATATATACACTTGCTCTAATCACAATTAACCAGAAAGCCATAGCTGCTTGATCACTAATTAGGTGTGTTCTAGACATAGTCTAGGTGGTTTGGCCGGGTTTCTTGGTGCAATTAAAGTGCGTAACTATACCACCAAGTTAAAACATCTACACCATAAATGAAGGATCAAATTTATTTAAAAGAAACCACGTACCAGAAGAACTGCTTTAATATGGTCATTAGTGATACGAATAGTACTCGTTCCATCCTTTTCGACTTTCAGCAAAACATCTATGAGATCTTCGTGCTTGAATTTCTGTCTCTTAGGGTTGAGATGTATGTCTATGATATCCTGAAAGTATTCATCGAAATCATGAAAGCATTTCTCAATTCTCCCATGGACCCCAGTGATCCTATCAATAATCCAACCTACACTGGGCAAAAAGTCGGATGCTGAAAAACCATTCAATGCCTCCATGGTGTCGTAAAGGATTTCCTGAAGTCTACTACCGTCATTAGATTGATCTCTACTTTGGAATGTCTTACCAAAAGCAATCCTTGATAAAATCTTGTCTGTTAAATTTACCAACATTCTAAAAACATCAATTGGATCAGTAGAATTAAAAGAAACAGAAGAGATAGAATCAATCATAACTAAAATTTCTTCCTCTCTGATTCCCGCAAAAGATTGCACTCTTTCTGTACTTAAAAGTTCAAGAACACGTATTTTTTTAATCTCTCTCCAATACTCGGAATAAGGGCCAAAAGCAATATCTAAGTAATTATATGTAAGACGTTTCGAACCGGCCAACGGAGGTCTGCTGCAAAAATCAAGATCGTATGTTTTTAAGATTTCTTCCGCGGCCTTGGCTGATGCGATGACGATTGTTGGTATGCTGCCTAATTGTAGAAACACGACGGGGCCGTATTTTTGAGAGAGATTATGTAGAATGCGATGAGGAGGTCTGCCTAGTTGATGTAAGTTACCGATGATGGGAAGTTTCGGGGGACCAGGAGGATTGTTATATTTGTTTCCTTGATTGTCTTTGTTGCTGCCTTTGAATTTGATGAGGAAGTATAGAGGAAGGAAGATAAGTGGAAGTAGAGATATTAGATTAATTTGCTACTATCTTTCAGCTGTGTTAACGTCTCTTTTAAAGGTGCGGTTAGATAACAACAGCCACGAAATTAAGAGCAACTTATTCATTCAGGTAACAAATCCAGGGATGAAGACAAAATGTCCCAACCAGTGAACAAATCATAAAATGGGACCCAAATCCAACTCTTCGTTTGAATCTCGCTTCAGTAAATTCGGTTGATTTCCATAAAAAAAATATTCCCTCGCTGTGTCAGGTGGCTGAAAGACCACGCGCCCACAAAAACATGCTTTAGTCGACCGATCGAACAACAACTTCTAGTTGATGATGCTGCTAGTTGTTGGCATAGGGCTAGTCAACTGTACAACTCAACTATACGAATAGTACTCCTAATTACCTGAAATTATCTATTAAAATTAATTACCGCCCCACTTTACCTAAATCTAATGGTTTATTTCGATAAAAATCGTTTCATTTTCATTTTTAAATAAACTTAATCTAATGGTACCAACTTAAAAACAACACATTTCTCGTAACTTTTTTTAAATGTGGAGCTAGAGTCTTTCGAATTTAGGTAAATAAACCGCTAAATGTACATACGGTTTGAAGCATACAATTGAGAAGCATACATTACGGTTTGAAGTTCTTAGTTATAAGTATTACCCTAACCCCGACAAGAATTTTAGCTCAAGGTACATACGGTGCAAGTAGCAATCACAAGATGTGCCTCAATTTGTTACAGAAATGTGGAGTTAATAACATGAGATAGCGTTGGTATTTTTTCTAGCATGATGTATGGATCTCTGTATCACAATACTTATTCGAATTGCAGCCGGATAATATGGATCTCTCGCGCGTCTTATATCACTGCTAACATGCAGTTGGAGTGGATTTTTTTTTATTTATTTTTTCTGTCAAGGGGTCGATTAGCAAAATATGTCACACCATTGTTTTGACCGATACACCCTCATGTATGTTTTTTGTTCATATTTGTATATAATATTGGACTTCATGTCTAATTTTTCGAAGTCCTTGGAGAAGTTCTAGAATGGTTTTAACATGTTTTACTTCTTATTATTTTAATTTGTAACATGAAAGTATACATATTTACACACATAAAACACTTTTTTTAGAAATTTAAATTTGAATTTCTTATGTTTTATATCGATAAATTAATACTTCGCTAAATTGATAGAATATTAGCAGCTCCAAGGCTATTAATTTATCGAAATTTTATTGTATGCGCCTTTCTTTACAAGGCTATTAATTTCCACTAAATTGGTAGAATATTAGCACTACTGCACCTTTCTTTACAAGCTTGTCCACCGCAAAATTGATATACATGTAACCATGTCTAAATTGCACCTTAATAGTATTAATGTCGCCATTCCATCTTGTCCAAAATATCCAAGGAAGTTTACTGCTCATAACAGCCTGGATAAAAAAATATCATAATAAATTAAAATATTTTGCCAGTGTCTTGTCACTGCCTATTCCAAAGCTCTAACCACATCAATTAATTCGGCTATGGAATTAGAAGTAATACCAAATCTACCACATTCTATAATCACAAAACCCCATTGAGGTCCCTTCCAATAAAACCAAAAGTTGCATTTCCAGGGTTACCCTAAAAGCATCATCACATCATAACAGTATAATGTATTCATCGTGCAGAACAAAGAAACATTATACTGCCGCACCATCTTCACTCTTCTATAGGACATATCCAAGTACCTGAGGGTAATCAAAACACAAGTATTGTTCCACATACCTCGTTTAAAACTTATAGCGCAACCAATGGATCATGTGAATAAGTTGTTTATGTGCATTAACCCAATTAACAGGTACATCTTCGAAATAAACCATATTTTTGTTCTTTCAAAACTCCATTATTATACTAAATTAAGCAACATATAATATTTCCTGAGTGACTGGACTTTTTTGACACGTCAAACTTAGCACATCTTCAAATGACAAGGGATTCATGAAAGCAAAAACACCATGAGCACAATACCAAAGGATATTATCAATATTATCTTGATCCGTGTGACATAGATAACATCTAGATGCTAAGTTAAATCCTTTAGATTCAAATTTTCCGTCAGTAGCATAAATGCCTCTAGTTATTTTCCAGACATTACTTACAATAAATTGGTGAATGCTGCTCTTTCAGGTCTTCTTATACCAATGAATGCCATGCATTTTACATCAAATTTTGTTAACTTAGCTTCTAGATGATAACACCAAATTTTGTTAATAGTAAATTGCTCAAAATGATGTCAATACCAAATTAATTCTCTTATATGCACCATGATTTAAAACAGGAAAATTTTCAATAAAGAAACACTTTAGCATTTCATTAGAAATATGCCACTTCTGATCCACATGATTAAATCACTAACCTTCATATTACAGTTTGGATTCATAAACTCATCATCAAGAAAAAAATTCACTAATAGTAGAGATATCAATCCTAGTATGCTTCCAAGCATTTATACATTCATCATTACCAACCACACATTTAATATCAGCATACTAGTCATGAATTATCCATTTAAGCCTACACCAAATGGAAGGTTGTTTTAAAATGAGAAGGTACCAAGTATACAACCAATTTTTTCGTTCGTCAACCTGTATGGATAATTCCATGTACAATCAATATACGCTTAGACCTTTAACCAATAAGATCCTTAATCTTGATTATAATATCAAGGTCAGCCTAGTATGTACTTGAACCTTCAAGTTCAGAATTCAATCAAAACAAAGTCTTGTATGATCCATATTTCAAGATATGAATTCAACAAGAATAAGCCTTGTATGATCTTTACTATCAAGCCCAAAACTACAAGTAGTGATTTTTCAACTATAAAGATAAAACAGTATAATGCGGAAAAGAAGTAACACAAGACGCCAGAAATTTTGTTAGCGATGAACCTGCAATTTAGCAATAAAACCTCGAGACCTCATCCAGTTTGAACATCATACTGTATTAACCCACTACAGACACTAGCATACTATCATACTTCGGATTGGAATGTGGTTGAGACCAAATATACCCTCCAAGTTATTCAGCTGCAGTTGTATCCCTTACATCTTTTGGATCTCGCAATACCCTACGCACCTGGTTCCTCTAGCTGTGCTACACTGCCTCCAACAGGACACCTATTTGATTTCCTTCAAATATGTTTTAATCAAGGTAATGGAGATCTATTTTATTTGAGGGATCTGCAGGTTAAAAAAGATGCTAAGCAAACCTCAAACAATTAAGACTTCTCTTGAAAAGATTATAGATATGCCTAATTGATTTTACCTTACAAAATATAATGTAAATAAATTTTAGATAGTAATTTTGTGGAACTAACAAGGTTAGAGACGAGGAATTCCTCGTAGTTTTTATCAATCTTATTCCTGAATGGTCGTATAATAGAAGAAATGAACTTTTATAATAAATAAGAATGACGATGATCAATAAGATTCCGGATAAAAAAGATCTATCAGGTAAAAGGTAGTCTGACTATGATTCACAAATCCCAAGTGAAGTCTTCAAAGTCGTAACCTAATTATTTTTTTCGAAAAAACCTAGGTTATGGAGGACTATTCTTGCAGCAATAAGATGCACAACATGTAAGGATTAAAAAAATTAGTTGCAAAGAGTCCTCAATTTATTTATAATGATAAATAAGTCTAGTTCGCTAAATCTCTAGCAACTGTTATTTGCATTCAATGCAAGTTCGTAAACTAGTTTCCATGTTTACGAATTACTTTGGACTTGCTTTCTGCAATTGATTACACAAGAATACAATTATGTGACATGTAGTGGCGTATGTTCATGACCCACTTAAGATCTTTAATTCAAGTCCAACATTTCATATCTCGTCAAAAGAAGAAGTAGATGAGTTACTGAAAGAAGTTGTCTCGATTATATATCTTCAAGAAATAGACGCCAGTTTGGATGATTTGAGTAATTCAGAAATTATGGAGGTTAATGATTCTTCTTCAGCTAGAATACATAAAAAACATTCACATAATCTTATTTTTCTTCAACTGAAAAGTGGAGCGCCACGAAGCACAAAATTGAACCGTTTTTGCGGCCAAAGTTTGAATCTATTTTTTTTACAGATGGCAGTGGTTGGTCCAAAATTGGGGCTTTCTTACACTGGTTTAGCATGGGAAGTTAATGGTTTCATAATGAATTCTTTCAAAAATCATTTCGCTAACTTTGAGAAGGATAAATCTCTTCAAAACTAATTTTTGGGTTTTTTTGGGTTATCTTTTTTTACTAATGGATTTCAAGATTATTTCCTGGAATGTTATAGGTCTTAACGATCTTAATCCTCGGGATATTATTAAGAAAAAGATAAGTTATTGGAAATCCAAGCATTCTCATTTTACATGAGACTAAAATTCAAGTGTAATTATCCTCTGGTTTGGCAATCATGGGGGAGCAAGCGTGTGAAATGGTTAGATGCTCCATCAGAAGTCAGGTCCGGTGGGATACTTTGTTGCTGGGATGATTCAGAAGTTGCAGTTTTAGATCATTAGTGGGGAGTCATACGATCACTTTATGCTGTAAAATGTTTTACACCAAACTTGATTGGATTTTTACGGGAATATATGCTCCATCTAATTCTAAAACATATGAGGAAAAATATTTCTGGAGATAAATTGAAGAAGTTAGAGGATTCTGGAATTTACCATGGGTGATTAGTGTTGATTTTAATGAAATTCGATATTTCCATGACAGATCCACAGGAGGTGAGTCTACTAATTGTATGAGAAAGTTTAATAAATTCATATCAAACCATGAATTAATTGATCTTCTTCTTCTTGGCGCAACATACACATGGACAAATAACCAAATTCAAAGTATAAGAAGTCGTATTGACAGAATCCTGGTTTCTGCTGATTGGGAAATTCACTATCCAAGAGTTACACAATAGGTCTTAGCTCGTCCATGAAAATTTATGCTATGTCCTTGCTGACATCCTAGTTAACAGCATCCAAGATTGCCAGACTTTCAGCTTCTTCAGCACTCCATGCTAGTCCAGAGATTGTCCTGCAGGCCTGGTAATTTCCTGCAAAGTCAGTTAAAACAAGGCCAATACTGATATTAGTAGTGCCTTTAATAATAATTAAAAAAAAAACATTACATAAGATTTTATGACAGCTATTAGGATAATATTCTTGGGCAGGGCCTAAATCAGACATAGCCCTGATAGAATGAATATCATCCTAGACAGGTAAATCATTAGTTGTTTCTTCAGACAACTTGATTGCAAGTTTAGCAGTTGATGAGTTTTGTAGTTGTAGTAAAAATGATTCGTTGCTCGAACTTATGAAGGATAACTTTAGACTTAAATTCAAAACTAAATAGAAAAATCACTAAAAATTATAGCAAACACTGACAAAGTTGTTATCAATATTAAAAGAACACTGAGGATGAGATTCCACTATTTTCCAAGTTCAAAGTGATTTAATCCAGTATTTATATTCATGCAATTTTCTCGTTCAATTTGATTCTAAACTATTGCAACATGTAGATTTTCAAAACAAAAAGTGTAAATCTGAAGCATAAAACATCAAAAACCTAGGTACAAGAATGCTCTATAAAAAGAAATAACAATTGCTCAACAAAAATCATTCAAACAATTTTCAATCAAGGCAAATAATCATAAAATAATTGCAATAAAATAAATAAAATAGAATATACCACTTTTTGTTGGAAAAATAGATTCCTCTACCGCCTCAGCAAAGGGGTTTAGCTCCTCATATTAATCACTTGCTCAAAATACATGTTTATAGCTCAAAAACTGATTACAAGGGAGAAAAGAGTATACTGTAGTCGATGAAAGTCTAAAACAGAAGACTGAATCGTTGCTGAAAGGCTTCGGTGACTGCAGGAAGGAGCGACCGTATCTCGTTGTCACTGAAAATAAGTCTGCCTCTGCGACTGACTCTGTGGGTCTTATGTTCTTCGTCGTCTTCTTCTTCAGCAGCAGCAGGAGAGTTTCTGCAAGTTTATTTTTTCGGCTCTCTAAGGCTCTAAACTTCCCCTAACTTCTCTCAAAGTGTTCCTACCCCTCCTAGGACTCAACAGCATCCCTTTTATACGCAACAGGTGAAGAAAATCTCGAGAAAATCTTCCCGATATCTTTTTTTTATTTTTCAACCCAAGTCACCGGATATTATTCCCTTTTTATTTCACGTACCTTCCCTGAATCATGAGAATAAACCATTTGTTCACTCCTTACCAAACTTAATAGGTACGAATCCTACATGGATATATATTCTCCAAAACAACTCATAACTTCCATTTATAAAATAGTGGAACCGAGGAAAATAACTCGTCCCCTGTTTTGCTTCTAATCCGGGTTCTAACCAATTCTACTCGATCAAAGCAAACGTACCAACCCTGTTAAGATTAAACAGGCCCATTGAAACTAATTCTGGCGATTGAATCTCCTCCGAAACCTCCCAAAAATCCAACCCTAAAATCTGTTTGTGACTGCACATTTTCCCGCCAAATTTCATTTTCAAAACCGTGAAGAAAAGTGTCCACCTATCCAATCCCGGTCTGTGCTTAGCAGCTGCCTGGAAATGGGTTACCCCTTATCCAAAATGAGAGTCCGAATAGCAAATGTCCTCCCAGGTGCCTTCAACAACTTTTTGAGTCAATTTCGCCGCAAAAGCCCATTTCTCCAAAAACACCTACAAAGGGATAAAATACCAAAATTAGTACAAAAATGGTTACTAACAATATACACAAAAGAGATGAAAATAGACACATAAATGCGTCTATCAAATACCCCCAAACTTATTATTTGCTAGTCCCGAGAAAATCAAAACTACAAAATAAAATCCTAACTCACTGTCACAGGCATCGTCATTTGCACTTAGCATGTGCAACAAGCCTTTAAACCCCTAGGTGGCCCTAGTGGCCGAGTTATAGTCTCGGGAGGGTTTACTAGAGGTGTACTCACAAAACCTTTACTCCAGACCCTAGCTATCTACGCAGAACCTTGGAATGCACTAAAGAATCTCCTTTGTTGGCATACTTATTGATTACGGGAGGAAGTACCCTGATGCGAAATTCCAATTGCTGTATATGAGTTTGCACTCGAGTATACTAAAATTCATATATAAGTGACAGAGCTCTACTCAGATAATCGCACTATGGACATCAATATCCAAATCAAACAAATCACATGAATAGATTAAGAAGATGGATATAGAAATAGATGGTTGCGAATGGACTTCAATGCCAAAATGAACCTATGACCTAGTGGATTGAGATACTGGTCTGGACTAATATCAACACAACTGTCATATACAAGGGAACCAGTGGTCGACAATCCTAAATCTACATCAACTCAGCTGGCATATACAAGGGAACCAGTGGTCGACTTTATAATAAACCTTTATTTATTTATTTATTATTATTATTATTATTATTTTATTTTTTAACGACATGATTAGATCTTTTGGATCCAAGCGCATGCTTCTTGTCAGCAGATTACATGGTAATTCTCGTGGATCCTGCGTTCCACACTTGTTTAGGCGACGGAGACAGGGAGGACACACACATATTGCTATCCAAGTGTTAATATTTATTCCGATTGGTCTAATTGGTCTTGTCTTTTTTTTTTTTTTTTTTTTTTTTAGTAACTCAATCACTCTATTTCAACCCAGCAGACATCAACATAAAATTTTGCAAAAACAAAAACAGAAGTAATAAGATGATTCCGAGATACGGTGAAACTATCATGTTATTTCTAACACCTGAGCTCCGTGCTTTTATGAATAGACTCTTATAGATGTTTCCATCTAATCATATTGGTTCCTCAACTCCTAAACCAAAATGCTTCCATCCACTTAGATTGGTTAGTGCCATCCTTAATAGGCATAAATTTCTAGGCTCTGGAGTTTATAATGCAACTAAAAAGTTTCTCCCATATCCCCAAACTTGAATCTAACATTGTCCTCAATGTTCTAAAGATAAAATTAAAAGCATGAACAAGGAGAAACTGTTTCCATTTGAAGAAAAAGAGTTAAGGAAAGATATTACCGTGTTGCATGAGAATGGGTTACCTCCTAAGAAGTGCTAAGTTTAAAGTCTTCATCCAGACATCAAGTACCATAAAATGGCTAATTCCCTTTTAAATCATATATCAGTAGTCGAAATAACTGTGGGTCATCAGAACCAAATAGCACTGCCACTAATATGAGATAACTGCACAGGATTAGAAAAATTAAAAGACGGAGCACAACCTGATCTAAACTTTCTTGCAAGACAACTGGGTTTATCTGTGACGCCCTCTTAGGCTTCATGTGAGTGTCTTGACAAACATATTTTTCCCACCTATGAGTTCCCAATTCTTGGACAGTATCAGGAGGATCGGGTTGTGGAGTCGGGATAGACTCAAATAATACCTCAGGCACACTTGACTCGAGTCCCAAGTTAGGGACTTCTAATAAGGATACTTGACCATCACTACCCCCAAAATTAGGGTAGTCAGTATTCTCAGACAATCCTCTAATTATTGCTTGAATTTCCGGATCCTCAGAGTCTTTAAAATACTCAAGAGCTTCCTCCAGTTCTCTACCCCAAAACTTAGGGTAATCATTACTCACAGAAAGACCTAACACTAGTGACTGAATTTCTGGGTCTGTAGAGTCCTTAAAATATTCGAGAGCTTCTTCTAGTTCTAAAGTTTGGTCATCTATCTTACCTAAGATAATTGTCTCATCAAATTCATCTATAGAATCACCAAACAAAGTTTCGTCCCAATTATCCTGAACTAGATCCTGAACCAAAGTACTAATCATATTCACTTCCTCTAAATCATCAGAAGGTTGTCTAGTAACATTAAAGACATTTAGTTCAGTGGTCATATTACCAAAGGATATGTTCATAAGTTCAGTCCTATAGTTGATAACAGCATTAGATGTGGCTAAAAATGGGCGACCCAAAATCACCGGTATTTGATTCTCTGGGTCAGGGACAGGTTGTGTATCTAGGACTACAAAATCCACAGGATAAATAAACTTGTCGACCTCAATAAGAACATTTTCTATCACACCACGATTAACAGACCTATCAGCTAACTGCAGTGTTATCTTGGTGGGTTTCAATTCACCAAGTCCCAGTTGTAAGTACACATGGTACGGAAGTAAGTTTACACTAGCTCCTAAGTCAAGTAAAGCTTTTTCTACCCTGTGTTTTCCTATCGTGCAAGCAATGGTAGGGGCACCTAGGTCTTTATACTTAGGAGTTGTGGTGTTCTGAATGATCGAACTTACATGACAGGCTAAAAAGTATTTTTTAGGGACACTAAGCTTTCGCTTTCACGTACACATATCCTTGAGGAACTTGGCATAAGCCGGAAGTTGCCTAATTGCTTCTAGTAACAGAAGGTTTATGGTAACTTTCTTAAAAACCTCCATAATGTCATTAAAGTTAGATTCATTCTTTGTTGGTACTAGTAGCTGTGGAAATGGGGCTCTAGGAATAAAATAGGGCTTCTCAGGAACCAAATTGACATCATCAGAGATTTTATCAGTCTCCTCAGCTATGGATGGTCCTGAGGGGTGAACTACAGTTTGCTCACTTTCGGGCATGTTTACCTTATTGTCTACAACTCTACCACTCCTAAGGGTTCTAATAGCATTCAATTGATTCGATGGTTTTTTACCTACTTCATGAACTCCTCTAGGGTTGGGTTGTGTTTGACTAGGAAACCTACCTTTTTCTCTCAAAGACTCATTTATCAGACCTACCTGGGTTTTTAACTCGGAAATAGCCTGACTATTTTCTTGTCCTATCTTGTTACTAGCTTGTACACTTAGTTTTACTGATTGCTGAAATTTTGCAGTTTGCTGAGTTAACAACACGAGAGACTCCTCTAGGCTTAGGATTTTCTTATCCGACTGATTCTGAAATTGAGCTTGTCCCGAAGGATTCTTAGCATAACTAAAACCTGGGGGAGCATTAGAGTTACTAAACTGACCTTGATTCTGGCCCTTAGACCATGCAAGGTTCGGATGGTTTCTCCACCCAGGATTATAGGTTTCTGAATATGGGTCAAATTTCTGACGATTATCGAGTCTAGTGTTATTATAAAGAGCATTGGCTTGCTCTTCATTATTATGGCCTTCCCAAAAAGGCTCCGATCTACCACTAGTGTGACCCATTTCTAGAACTTCTAACCTTT
Source organism: Papaver atlanticum (assembly GCA_023531105.1). NCBI lineage: Eukaryota > Viridiplantae > Streptophyta > Magnoliopsida > Ranunculales > Papaveraceae > Papaver > Papaver atlanticum. The sequence continues at coordinate 897,244 of JAJJMB010008429.1, read as the reverse complement.
TAGCTATCGCTGCAATTTTGGCATCTGATTCAGAGCCTCCTTCTACCCTATTAACGTTTCCTATGCTTAGAAGAATTGTTTTCCAGGGTTCCCTACTATTTTCCCATTATTGGGTCTTTTCGGCGGCTTCATTCAAAAATGCCATTGCCGCATCAACGGTTTGGTTCTCAAACCCACCTGTACACAAAGCTTCAACCGTGGATATTGTGGAATAATCTAAACCCTCATAAAGGATCTGAACTAGCCTAACCTTCTCTAAACCATGGTGAGGACATTGTGTTAATAAATCATTGAACCTTTCCAAATACCTATACAAAGATTCTCCCTCTTGTTGTGATAATGTGCAGATTTGCGTCCTAATCGACGATGTTTTATGCCTAGGGAAAAACTTATTGAAAAAAGCAGATGTAAGTTGTTCATATGTTTCGATTGACTCGGAAGTCAAACTATACATCCACGATTTGGCTTTATCTTTTAGGGAAAAGGGAAATAACCTAAGTTTCAAAGCATCATCATCTAAGCCTCTAATTCTTAGGGTACTGCAAATTTCTTCAAAATCCCTAACATGGAAATAGGGGTTTTCATTTTCTTTCCCTAAAAAGATTGGGAGCATCTGTATGGTCCCAGGTCTAAGCTCATAATTGGCTTCTGTGTCAGCTAATTTAATACACGAAGGACGAGTGGTCCTAGTCGGATTTAACAAAGATTTCAAAGTAGCCATTTTTGGTACTATCGGAGTATTAGGGATTCTTTCTTCAGGAGAATGTTCAAAACAGGACTCTCCGAAAATTGGACTTTCTAGATTAAGGTAATCGAGACGCTTAGAACTGCTAGGTTTTTCTTTTACAAATCTACCTAGGGCGTCTCTTTTACGTTCAGGCATACACAAGAATTTCCTAAATTGGAAGGGTAAGCAATCACAAATCAAGGAAGACTCAACCAAATCAACCCTATTGATTTCTAGCAAACAAAAAGCATGATGGCTCCACTTAGATTGTTTCTAGACCAGCTTCTATTCTTCCAAGAGGCAACTGGGTACAATTTTAGCAAACCTCGTAGGACGATCTGAATAAAGTAAGTCAAAGAGAAATAGGAGAAGCTAAGAGGAGCTTTGATACCCCCACCTCTTTGGAAACGCTTCTCTGGGTTACAAGGCGGCTCTAATCGACTTACAGTAATCTTCTTGAACTTTGAGTTAGGCTAACAAGATACCCAATACGATCCTTTTGAACGACTTTCCTACAAGCTCGTTACCCTATCGGTCTCGTTCTAGTCAATATTTTAAGCTTGGGTTCGCGTTCGGTATCGTTTTCCTAAGGCGGGCAAGAAGAGAACGGTGATGAAATCCGAACCCTTATCTTGTATGGCCAGGCCTTGCCCTTTACAAGAAAAATAACTGTCCGTATTCAGATCCTCAGCAGATATGCACCTTAAGGAATACAGTAACTCGCTGACAGGGAATTCGCGAGTGTTCAGAACCTTACCTCCCGTTCCAGACGGGGGATGAATCGGTTGTAGTCAACTCGGGCCACTGACTCCTGTGTCAGTGTACGAACCCAAGGTGCAGAGACAATTTCGTAATTGTCCTCCTTCTCTGCAAACGGTTTTATAATTAAAGATACCCTTCCGTAGGGAATATAAAAATTAAAATTAAAATAATGTCCAAAGACCAAAGTCCAAAAAAAAAATTTACAAAATAATTTAGAAACCCTAATACAATTTTTTTTTCTTTTTTTCTAAAATAAACAAACCCTAAAAAAATAAAAAAAAATAAACTAAAGATAAAATTGTCTTCTTTTCCGTTCTTTTCGCTTTAATCTTTAGCTCCAAGTCTTTACGAAATCACCAAACTCCTTGGCTCAATTTTTCTTTACGTTCCAAAACCTGTAAACAAAAGACAAATACCCAAAAACGTAAAATAGAAAGGAAAAAAAAATCTAAAACCCTAAAAACAAGTCCGCGTCGGCGGCGCCAAAAATTGATGAGTTTTGTAGTTGTAGTAAAATTGATTCGTTGCTCGAACTTGTGAAGGATAACTTTAGACTTAAATTCAAAACTAAATAGAAAAATCACTAAAAATTATAGCAAACACTGACAAAGTTGTTATCAATATTAAAAGAACACTGAGGCTGAGATTCCACTATTTTCCAAGTTCAAAGTGATTTAATCCAGTATTTATATTCATGCAATTTTCTCGTTCAATTTGATTCTAAACTATTGCAACATGTAGATTTTCAAAACAACAAGTGTAAATCCGAAGCATAAAACATCAAAAACCTAGGTCCAAGAATGCTCTATCAAAAGAAATAACAATTGCTCAACAAAAATTATTCAAACAAGGCAAATAATCATAAAATAATTGCAATAAAATAAATAAAATAGAATATACCACTTTTTGTTGGAAAAATAGCTTCGTCTACCGCCTCAGCAAAGGGGTTTAGCTCCTCATATTAATCACTTGCTCAAAATACATGTTTATAGCTCAAAAACTGATTACAAGGGAGAAAAGAGTATACTGTGGTCGATGAAAGTCTAAAACAGAAGACTGAATCGTTGCTGAAAGGCTTCGGTGACTGCAGGAAGGAGCGACCGTATCTCGTTGTCACTGAAAATAAGTCTGCCTCTGTGACTGACTCTGTGGGTCTTATGTTCTTCGTCGTCTTCTTCTTCAGCAGCAGCAGGAGAGTTTCTGCAAGTTGATTTTTTCGGCTCTCTAAGGCTCTAAACTTCCCCTAACTTCTCTCAAAGTGTTCCTACCCCTCCTAGGACTCAACAGCATCCCTTTTATACGCAACAGGTGAAGAAAATCTCGAGAAAATCTTCCCGATATCTTTTTTTTATTTTTCAACCCAAGTCACCGGATATTATTCCCTTTTTATTTCACGTACCTTCCATGAATCATGAGAATAAACCATTTGTTCACTCCTTACCAAACTTAATAGGGACGAATCCTACATGGATATATATTCTCCAAAACAACTCATAACTTCCATTTATAAAACAGTGGAACCGAGGAAAATAACTCGTCTCCTGTTTTGCTTCCAATCCGGGTTCTAGCCAATTCTACTCGATCAAAGCAAACGTACCAACCCTGTTAAGATTAAACAGGCCCATTGAAACTAATTCTGGCGATTGAATCTCCTCCGAAACCTCCCAAAAATCCAACCCTAAAATCTGTTTGTGACTGCACATTTTCCCGCCAAATTTCATTTTCAAAACCGTGAAGAAAAGTGTCCCCCTATCCAATCCCGGTCTGTGCTTAGCAGCTGCCTGGAAATGGGTTCCCCTTATCCAAAATGAGAGTCCGAATAGTAAATGTCCTCCCAGGTGCCTTCAACAACTTTTTGAGTCAATTTCGCCGCAAAAGCCCATTTCTCCAAAAACACTTACAAAGGGATAAAATACCAAAATTAGTACAAAAATGGGTACTAACAATATACACAAAAGAGATGAAAATACACACATAAATGCGTCTATCAGCAGTACTAATAGGAATACAATTTTTCCATTGAAAAAGTTTATAACATCTGTCCCTCCATGTTGACCAAGATGTAGTGAAAATTATACTCAAGATTTTAACATTTTTATAATTGTTTAGCCATTTATGAATCCAGACTTGTATGGATATATCAGAGTCTGCATCTTGAAAAACTGAGTGACCATTAAGGACCAGAGACCAAACATTCTTAGAGTAAGAACAATGCAACATAATATGCTATGTAGATTCAAGATTAGTGCCATCACATAAGCAACAGTGATGTCTTAGTTCTGAATATATCTATGTAAAGTAGTTTTAGTTGGTAAGATGTCTTTTATGCACTTCTAAAAGTTAAACTTTTGGGAGGAATGTGGCATTCCAGATGTTCCTATAGACATTAATCTCAGAACCCTGACCTTGTTGTGTCCTATTAACATAACCTGAAATGTCATCGTAAGCCGACTTAATAGTAAATATGCCTGATTTGGTATGCGACCAAATGAGTCTATATTCACCAGAGATTAGGATTCTAGTATTGAGGATTTTGGTGGAGTTTTATGGGTGAATAAACTACGTACTAGGTTTGAATTCCATTTTTTTTCTTCAGCATCGATGAAATCAGCAACATTGTAATCAGGATTTGGGGTAAGAGACACATATAGGGTGATAAAATTTCATTATCCAGTTGTCACTACAATTCTTAATCCCCCATTTCTGACATCCCATATGGAATTTTCCTTAACTATTTCTAGACCATGAAAAATAGATTTCCAGACCCATGAAGAGTCTTTAGCTTTTGGGTGGTGCAGTGGATGATAGTGTCTAAAATATTTACACTTCAGGATTCTATAATGCAGAATATTTATAGAGTGGATAAGGTTCCATGCAGTTTTAGCTAAAAGAGCGGAGTTGAAATATCTTAAGTTTTTGAATCCTTGACCACCAGTATGCTTATGAGAGCAGACTTTTCCCCATTGTTTAAGATATATACCTCCATCTCTATTTTTTTCTCACCAAAAGTCTTTGTTGAGATCTTTCCATTTTATGAATGACTTCATCAGGAATTCAGAAGGTATTTATATGATATATTGGGGAAGAATTAAGAACATGTTGGACAAGAATATATCTAACCGATTGAGTAAGATGTTTTCCTTTCCATTTGTCCGCTCGTTTATCAAACTGGACAGCAAGGTGGTCAAAGGCATCATTTTTGGATCTGCCAATGAAGAAAAGAATTCCTAAATATTTATCATTTATCTCAACCTTTCTAACATTCAAAAATATGATTAAAGAGACGCAAATGTTTATATGTATGGGTTTTGGTGATAGATGGGGAAGCTGGATATGTTGTTGTGTTGAATTTGTTAAGTTCTATATCCTCATCAATGATGCCGCAACTGGATATTTTACTAGTAAGAAAGGAATCAGTCAAGAGGATCCTCTTCGTCCTTTTTTTCTCTTATTAGTGGGTGAGGCTCCCTCTTACATGATTTCTCATAATCAGGAGCATGGATTAATTTATGGCTTTCAATTTACTGATGGAGGTAAGCTTGTTAGTCATCTGCAATTTACACATGACACTTTGATTTTTATTTATGTTGATATTGATCAAGTGTAGCAATTGAGGTTATCACTCTTGCCTTTTGAACTTTTAAATGGTTTTAAGATAAAAATTTAAAATAGAAACATTTATGGTGTATATTTCGATGGAGTCTAAATCATCTTTCATCTCTGTTGGGAGATACAATGGTTGCCTACCCACTAATTATATTGGTGTGCATTAGGAGATAGAAGTGAAGATGTTGCGAAATGGGACAAAGTCATTGATAAGTTTAATTCTAGGCTTGCACGTAGGAAAAAATCACTCCTCTCTTATGCTAGTAAGTTATCCCTTATAAATAGTGTCTACTTCTTACCCACCTATTATATGTCGCTCTTTGCCATGCCAATCTTTGTGGACAAGAGTGAGAAATTGATATGCGATTTCTTATGGAATGATAGTAGGGGAGGTAAGAAAATGCACTTAATAAAATGGGAGACCTTATGCAAAAATAAAAAACATAGAGGTTTGGATATAAAGAACTCAAAAAATGTGGATCATGCTCTTCTTATAAAGTGGTTGTAGAGTTTTTCTAATGAGAAATATGTTTTGTGAAAGAAAGTAGCAGTGGAGAAATATGGTGTTGATATGGTTCAGTGGTTCGCGTACCCAAAATCCACTTGTGGAAGATATATGTGAAAAGGTATCTTGAAATGCAAGGATACTTTTAAGAATCAAAGCAAATGATGGGGTTTCTGTCAGGTTTTGGATTGATAATTGGTTGAGTGGCTCTTCCTTGAACAGTTTTTCTAATCTCTTTGTTATCTCCGGATCTAAAGAGAAATTTGTTGCTGATGTTTGTAGAAATGAAGGTGGAAATGTTGTATGGGATTTAAAGCTACCAAGAAGGATGAATGTTGCAGCCTGAGGTTAATTACAGGTTTTACAAGGAGAGTTAGATGGTTTCAATATAAATAATGGCATTGAAGATATACTGGAATAGTCTCTTAGCTCAAATAGGAACCTCAATGTAATTTTCAAATCCACCTTTGACAGGTTAACGATGGATACTACTATAGTAGAAAATGATTTAATCTTCAATACATTTGGAAGCAAAAGCTTCCCCAAAAAATTTCTTTCGTTTTGTGGACTTTATATCATAACAGGTTTCTAACTCGTGATATACTCCGAAAAAGAGGCATGGATGTGGCAGAAAATTATCTTTTCTATGAAGCTCGTGAATCATATCCTCATTTGATATTACATGCTCATTTTCCAAATATATTTTGTCGCACTTTTAAAGAAAATTACATTGGGTTTTTACGGCTCCTCGGGATATCATCTCTACTCTTTAATCTTGCCATTTGATTCAATCTAATAAAGATAGCAACATCATTTGCAAAAAAATTCTCGCTGTCATTATGTAAAGCATATGGCAAGAAAGGAATTCGCGAGTTTTTAACAGCAAGCAGAATACAATTGCTTTTGTTATTGCTAAGGCTGAATATTACTTGTTTACCTGGTAAGGAATTTGAATCTCTTAGTTTCGTTTCTATTAATAAGAAAAACAAGCCTAATCAGTATTTCCAACCACCATAGTTTCCTTTCGAACTAGTATTTTGTTACTAGTTTTTGTGTTTGTTCTCTTATAGAATGGTTCAAATCTTTCGCACCCTATGTTCTTTTATCAATAAAATTCTTTAGCGATCAAAAAAAAAATATTAATGTAGAATAATACCAAGAATGGAAACCATGTAAGCATGCGAGAAGTTTTCCTTTTAATACAAAGAAGAATGTGCACACGTGTATTTTTCAATTAAGGACCATGCACAAGGTAGCTCACAAGTTAAACATATGGTCCGTGAACCATCAAAAAACATTAGCGTTCAGTAGCATCTAAATCTTGTGCAGTTCGTGAATTCTAGATGTTGGATTTATACAAGAACATACCCCAAAAGTACAAAGTTCGCAAACTCAGGTACAAATTCACGAGTTCCAAGATCTGTTGAAAATTGCACAGTTAGCGAACTCAAAAAATCAATTCACGAATTCCTATGCACTTTAACATCAATATTTTGTGCAGTTCACGAACTATCATTTTTAGTTTGAGAACTCTAATGCAACTTGATGTTTTTAGGATCTTTTTTCGCAAACATAGCTTGTTGAACACTAAGAATTATTCTCAACCTCAATTGTTATAAGTCCTATGAACTTTTAATGCTTGGATTCGTGTTTCTATATTAGTCGAGTACAAGCTTGAACTCGAAACTTTTTCTTTGTAACTCATCATATACTGAAGTCATACGATATTTTATCTGATGATAGAATGTTATAAATAATATGTAAATAGGATAGTCAGTCTTCACATAGCTTTATTGCTGAAGTTTTCGTTGATATCTTCGTGTTCTTCAGTCTTTAATCTTCAAGGGTATTCGGTGATTTCTGAAACTCAACTACCTAAATATAATCCTAGTCTGAAACTGGCTTTGGTAGACAATAAATCAAGAAATACTTTTTGCCATCTCTTATTAACAACAAGCTTGACATACCAACACTTGTAGGTTCAACCGAGTAATATCTAACATTGTTTATGACAATAAATCAAGAAATACTTCATCAGCAATGCCTTATTGATATATTCAAGCCTTCAAATTTCAGTCATCTTCTTCAATATGAGTACACACTTTTTGTCTTCATTCTTTTTTTGGATCATTCTTTTTATTCAAATAATGGAATATACGATATGAACAAATTTAACTTGAGTTAATCAATGAATAATTATCTCACACTTGGCTCTCTTTTAATCTAAATATTCTATGTTTAATTTAACTAATTAATTGGATTTGCGTACCCTGGTTTTGTAAAGCTTAAATTAGATATACCCTATGTTTACACCTTTAAATTGTATTGTTACGTTAATTGCAAAAAAACAAAAAAACAAAAAAAAAATCTCTTAGCATAATCCTTACTTTTTTTTTTTTTTTTGAAATAAATAATCCCCACTTACGTACAATTAATTATCCATAACTTCTTATAAAAAAATTAACCTAAAAGAACAGATAAACTCAACTTTGTTTAGGTTTAAAAAGGGGTGTCACATGGACTTTATTTCTTCTCATTTACAAGAAATAAAAATCCCACGGCCTTAAGTGAGAAATTCAAATTCCCAAATTAAAATTAGATAGAAAAGTTACATATTTGGCATTTTTACTTGAGTTATTAATGAGGAGGAATCCGTTGACATGATTATTCTCACACTATCTCATAATTTCAGCACAACTTTTTATAGAATTTAAATGGCAACACATTTGAAGCTAATTTTTGGGTGAATATTCCTCGTACAAAGTTCAACATTCCTACCAAAACTTAGTGAATAATGAGATATAAAACCATATTATCTAACAATATTAATATTAATCATTAAATTAAAAGATCTATTTTTCAAAGTGCTTGATAATGGTGTAATACGTGTCGGATTGTGCCCATTTTTGGTGTGGATGTAGAGGTTTGTTAACATACTATCATTACTTTCAAATGCATTGTAATTTGGATCTTATAAAAAGAATTGGTTGATGGTGGTGTAATATGTGTCGGATTGTGCCCGTTTTTGGTGTGGATATAGAGGTTTGTTAGAAGAACATATTATCATAACATTACTTTCAAATGCATTGTAATTTGGATCTTATAAAAAGAATTGACACCGAGATTATGAGGTAGTGTGAGAGTGACCATGTCAAGGAATTATCTCCCTTGTCAAATGTCTTCTTATAAGTGTTACGGTTTACCAATTTGTGCTGGTGAAAAGAAATCGAACACGGTAACAAGTGTTGATGATATGAGTCAATATGAACTGAATGCATGTCGATAATAATGGTGAATGCAATGGTAATTTGATGTTAAGAACTTAGAGATGATTATATTTGTTAGATTTGAAATTAATGATTTTGGAATAAATTTTGTGATCGAGGTTTAATTCCAGGAATCAGAGCAAAAGGTTTTATAATTTGTAATGCTAGGTTTTATAGGTTACTTATTAAATGTTTAAACCCAATCCACATAGAACTTGATAAACATTTCATAAAAATTGATTATATTTTTATGTTTCCCCCAGATATTTGACCAAATTTTGTAGGATATTTTTAATAAACGTCGCATTTTGTTCGTTGGTCTTGAATATATGCATATCTAACATATGCAAAACCCTTACAAGTAGTGATGAGTGACCCACAATTATCACGTCAAAGCTTTTTGTTTTGTCTCTTCTCTAAGAATCATCAGAATATTTTTATGTGTTCTTGTTTGAATCAAGGGGTAAAATCGTAAATTCAATTATATTACTAAAGGACTTGATTGTATCCTAAGGGAATTATTCACATACCCATTTGTAATTTCCAATTGGTTGCAAGGGTCGAAATAATTGTCAAAAATCTTCACAGAGCCTTGAAATCGGAAGTACAACGTCCATATTGTTATTTTTCATCCTCTTAGCCTAATTTTCAATAAATTTTACTACAATAAATTTTTCTATCACTACTATAAGTGTAAATTACGTCTGATAATTTTGGAGACTCGGGATGAAATGGATTACGTAGTACTCCCTCCGTCCCACTAATAGATGACCTAGTTTAACTTTGCACAATTTTTAAGGAAAGTAGGAGGGAGTAGTATTTTTAAGTATTTTTTACAATTATGCCCTTATAGATAATAACTAATGAAATTTAGAAGTGATTTCTCTGTCAAATTATACCACGAATATTCGTAAACTTCATCCAATTTGTCCATACTTGAACGTAACGAATATAAACATGACTATTCTTATACTAACAATAATCAATTAAAAGGGTAGCTTCAAAAATATCCCCTTATTTGATGATATAAGTTACTTATTAGTGAGAGAAAATTTAAAAATGAATAGGTCATCTATAGGTGGGATGGAGGGAGTATTTATTTTACAATCAGAAGACAAAATTTATTTTACAAACATTCGAAACAACATTCATGCTTTAATTTTGTTTGGAAACGAAAAAGAATCTGAAATATGATCTTTTTAGCAACAAGACACGGATAAAATAGAAGAAAAATAAAAAAGGATAAACAAAAATATCTCTCATAAGAATTGTGGCAGATGGAGTAGGTTTTTGGGGCTGCATAGGGTCATAAAATAATAATAGCCAAGATAACCCCTTATCATACTAATTTCAATAATAGCTAATGTACCCTTAATTAAATTAGTTCTAATTAGGATGATTAATTAAAATAATTAAGATTAGTGAAAAAATTATGCTAATCATTAGATTAAACTTTTGAAAATCAAACTTTTGGTTTCTTTTTTCTTTGGATTTATAATAAGGATAAGGGGGATTTTGAAGAAATTTTTAGAAAACTCATGAAGAAAGTGATGAAACATATCTTGAAAATAGTCAGGAGAACCTTATAAACATGTTCCAGTTACAATTTTAATTGATTCGAATCCGTTAAAAATCGATAAAAATCTGCTTTTTTTTAGGAATTACGGCTGGGATATATTGTCGACCCAGTCCAAATCAACTTTACGGCGGGAAATAAAGAACTCCCAGCCGAAAGTGTTTTTATTATTATTATTTTATTTTCAGAACAACTTACGGCTTACGACTGGGAAAATCTTGTCGTAACCCAACCTCTGTTTTTTCTTTTTTATGATAATCAAAAGTAAATACGGCTAGAATATCCTAACCTAAACATATATCTACGGCTGGGATTTCCAAGTTTCCTAACCATCTACCTGTTTTGCGGATAAGAATTTAACATTTCTCAGCCGTAATAAACATGTACTTTATATGAAAATGAGTATCTAGTATAACTCGTTTCAAGATCGAGTATATACTGATACTCACAAAATGAGTATAAACAACCTGTGAATTAGTATCATTTTATACTCGATCTTAAATCGAGTATGAACTTATACTCTTTTTGATATCGCGTATAAAATGATACTCATTCGAGTATGAACTTATACTGCTTTTGAAATATACTCATTCTAAAATTGAGCATGAATTCTAAAATTCGAGTATAAAGTGATACTCATTCTAAAATTGAGCATGAATTCTAAAATTCGAGTATAAAGTGATCCTCATTCTAAAATCGAGTATATATAAACTACTACTCATTTCTAAATCGGGTAAAAAAAAAAATATTGTCTGGAATTATTGGTCAAGTTACGGCTATGAAATGATAAATTTCCAGCCGTAACCACTCCTATGTCCAGGTATTCATCATTTACTAGTCGTAAGTAAAGAAAATATCGGCTTCCTAGCCGTAAATGAACTACTTAGGGCTAGGAAAAGATGAACTCCTAGTCGTAAGTAGTTCCTGATAGGTTCGGAAACCTACAATAATATACTGCAAGTGCACAGTGTGTAACTAGTAGAACAATGGCAAGTACAGGTCATTCCCACGAGGAGTGTGAAAATACTACAACTAACTAATACCAAAAATCAAATAATCATATTCAATATTTCAGAAATTTATGGAACTAAGAAAGCAAATTAATAAAAACATAACCAAAGATGTGAGGGTGTTAGGGATCCGGGACTCCGTTGTAGGCACGTTAGTTGTATTCAATCACAAAGGTCTCGAATTTACTCATGTAAAATAGCGAACCTGGCTACTAGTACATGGAAGGTATTTCATTAAGAATCGTTAAATAGAATTATCAAAACGGTAGTTTGTTCTCACCTTAAAGTAGAATTCTTAAGCACTAGATATACATGGCATAAATAGTCAAATGAAATTCATAATTCAATTATTGCAAAGGTTCAACGAGTTCTTCTACTAATCTAACTATGGACTATACATGGCATAGAACATGAAAAATATAGCTAAAAGATCAAACATTGAGAGAGAGCCAAAACAATTAACATTAAGCTCAAATTATAGAAACCCATTGTTTAGAACACAAAATAAATCAACCTACAACTTCATCCTTTCTTGACCTGCAGTTCAACCAACAAACTCATCCATCATCTACATCTCAAGAACTGTATCATTCGCCAC
>JAJJMB010008429.1:841948-880194 GCA_023531105.1 Papaver atlanticum | reverse complement strand
TCACCAGCTTGACATGGGAGACGAAACTTCATTTCGTTCAGGTGAACAATGAATATACCACAAAGTTATGTGGTTGAGAATGATCCACGTCTCATCATTATGTGGACGATTATCCAAGGACGTGAAATGGCTAATTTTGGTGCAACGGATGAGAACTAACATGGCACCAACATTTGATCAATGTCTCCGTCTGATGCCGTGACCCGTGAGTAGTTTCTTTGGTAGTTATAGCTTTGTTTAGCCATTTATCATCCGGATGATCGGATTCGCTCGTATTTTCTACAAAAGCACTAAAATATTATTATTAGACAAAATATGAGTCCTAGCGAATATAAATATGGGTATAAAATGTGGCACTTTCGTGCTTATCAATTCCTGAAACAGAAATTAAATCATACTTGGATCATTTTAACGTATTTAAATAATCAAGAAAAAAATATCTAATAAAAGTTATGGGTGGAAGATTATTAGGTTGTTAGTTTTTTCAATTTCTTGATTTATTAATCTCGTCAAAAAAAAAATTATTTATTTTTTTGTTCATCATCTTAAACATGATTGACGAAGGAGGAGAGAAGGATAAGAATAATAGATTTTTTTTTATTATTTTTTTTTGTAATTAGATTAAAATTAATTTTAAAAAAAAAAAGGTACTAAAGGGTTATAAGTCTGGTATTTTTGAACTTTTACAACGATGAGGTCCCTCATATCCCATTTTGGTTACAATAATCCATTGCAGCCCCAAAACTCGGTTAGGGGTAAGCATGGCCAGTATGGATCGTTTTTCACCTCATCCACGTTCAATTCAATTCACCACGGGCTTCAAATTTGGCATCTGCATCCAATCCAACATCCAATGGATTTACAGATGGACAGATTGGATGCGGATAATCCAACGGATATGTTTTATACTTAAAGTTTATAATAGAGAAATAAAGACAACAAATTTACGGATGGATTTAGAAATAAGACTACATTGTTTAAGCTTTTAAAATTGGATTTGAGTATAATGCTTTGAAGTTACTCAAAATTTGAAGAGGAATGACAACCCAACCCCTACAAAATAAGATGTTTTTGGTGTACTTGGGATCCACTTATACATATATTGGTTTTGTATCTTGTAAGCTCATCAAGTTATGACATGAAAGAAATACTCATATTTGTACCGAAGAAGTTTGATAAAAAAAAATGAACGGGTACGGATGCCCAACGGATTTTTAAGGTTGCATCCGGGTCCAATCCATAATTCGTTAGATTTCAAAATTTTCATCCATATCTAACCCATTAGCGAATGGTCTGGGCACTCCTCCCATAAAAATAAGGATGATCCCAGCTAAATCTGCGAATTTCGGGCCAAATGCTTACACCTAAGGCAAGTAATAGGTTTCTTCCTTTAAGCTACCTCACCTTCAAAAGAGAAAACAACAAACAAAAAAACTACCTCGGCGAATAGGATTCTTCCTTTGAGCTCTCTCGGTGAATGAAAAGTTTCGTAGTGCTAGCCCATTTTTCTACTTATTTCACGTGGATGACTCCGCAAGGGACAAAAAGAATCGTCGCACGCACGACTAGTGTAGTAGTGAACCTTCCTATTACTTGCACTTTTTTTCTTTTCCTTTTTTTCGTATATATACGAGGATGACTCAGAGCGTCCACAATGGACGACCATAACCAAAAATTTGGTCCACAAACCTACCACAGTGTAACGGAGTAAAGATTAAAAACCAGAGTAAAACCAAATATCAGACTATATTTGGTCTGAAATCCGGACCAAAACCATATTTGGTCGAGCGAAAGTTTAAAGTACGTTCAATAGCAGGCGTACGTATAAATTACGTTTGATGTGAGGCGTAGGTACATATCCCGTGCATTTAATGAGGTGTATATTTAAATTACGTTTAGTTGAGGCGGTAGTATAAAGTGCGCCTGATAAGGCGTAGGTATAATGCTCGCCCGTTGACAGGAGAACTTTTAAACTTCGCTTGGATCAGACGTACATTACACGGACGCCCCCATACACACGTAACTTATAAGTTCGCCCCTTATTGGCGTACATAACACTTACGCCTAGAATGAGGCGGAGTTTATACTTACGCTTAAATGACTGCTAAGCAGTGGGGGCCGACGCACAAATGAACTAAGGGGCGGTTCCAAAGTTCACGTATTATACGGTACAATTCACAAATATACCAAGTTCTAGAATGTTTTTGTTTGATACCTTCTACGTGTATAAATCTCCCTTGAACTTGTGTTTTGCCTTGCTGCCTTCCACGTCTGATTTGCATCGCATGGCAAGCAAGTGGGTAGTCTAGGATGGGTCCAGTCTTAGATGTAGGATATGAAGCTAAGTAATTTGTTAATTGAAGAAAAGAAGAAGATCATCGTTAGACCAAGAAGTGGGGCGAACTTTTAAAGTTCATTTGGTTAAGGGCACATGTGTGCGCTGCACGGGTGTAGGTGTAGTGGGGCGAACTTTATAAATTCATTTGCTTCAGGCGAGGGTATTATTTACGCCCTATCAGACGTAGATATAATTTTCGTCTCTTACTCGAGCGTTGATTATACACCCGCACCACAACAGACGTTAATAAAATATACGCCTCACAACAGACGGTAATGTAATATACGCCCAGCTCTAACGTTCTTTATACCTCCACCCAAGCTCGGGACGAACATTTTATGTGCGCTCGACCAAATTTGCTCTTCCACCCTACCATAACACCACGGACTAAACCAAAAAAAAAAAAGTTTTTTTTTGTTTTTGATCTTTGGTTATGCTCACGTGATTGCAGTTGCTCTCAATGGACCAAGAGAATCATCTTACGTACGACCGTTAATATATAGAGAATTATTGGCCTAAATTAATATTAAGATATATCCACCAAAAAGAATCAGATTCCCTTGATCAGTAATTGGACCAATTGCCATTTCGTGATCTATTATTCTATTGGCAACCTTACCCACCAAGTTACGAAATGCAACCTCATTATGAACAACCCTTGTAGTCATAGCGCATCAAACCAATGTTTTGAAACCAAACCGGACCGCAAACCAGTAAAAACACTGGGTCAGGGTTAATTGGGTTAACCGGTGGTTCAACCAGTGGGTCATTGGATCATACAAATAATAATATTAGTATTTAGTTTGATGTAAAAATGCTAAGAAGCGCACACAGATTCCAGGGGGATTGGGAGTCTTGGACGTGCAAGTAAAGTTGTGACGGTTGATACTGTCCAAAGTTTTAATCTATTTAACGCTTCCTATTTATTTACATTTTAACCACTAAGCCCTAATCTATAATGCCTTCTTTCTTCCTCTGTCACATCCACGCCGCCTCCTCTCCCTAACTCTCTGTACCTCTACCACATAACTGAAGATTGATTGTAACAAATCCTACACCTAGGAAATTGAAGATCAATCAACCACTTGCATAGCTTCGAAACAAATATTTGTTTTCTAAGAAGATTTTCACTATGGATTTTGTGTTTTTGATCTATTTTATTGATCTTTAAACTAGCAGTCTCTTTAGTCTTTTATTTCCTTGATGAAGAATTGGATAGATCTAATGCATGATAGATCTGATTTCATAATGGATTTTGATCTTTAAAAGCATAATCTTTCTTTTAGTTACAGTGGAACATCTCAAGACAAAAATAAATAATCAACAATCTAAGAAAAGAGTAAAAATTTGTACAGGGTATTGGGAAAATTTTTTGATGGAAGACAACCGGATGAACCAGTAAAAACCCAGCTGGGTCGGTAGGTCAGCGGTTGGACCGTTCGGTTTATCCGGTTCAATGGTTTTTCACATGTTAGTGGGTTAGTGTTGAACCGGACCTTTTTCTTACTGGTTCACCGGTCCAACCGGACCGGTTCTTAAAACACTGCTCCAAACCCAATTATTCAAATACTCTTGGAACAAGTTTTTAAGAGTGACTGATGATCCAACTTTGGCTTGGTTTTCTAACTTTTGTATTTAAGCTTTGACATAATTAATGACAACAAGTCTACTTCAATAGATTAAGAGATATTTTCATGAACAGCCTTGATTTATCTAACCAATTATTATTTAAATATTTCTATGAATATATACAAATATAATATAATATATTTGCAAAATCATTTTCATCAAATACATCAGAAATAATGCTCGCTTTTTGAACACTTTGTTGCAAGATGCGTTGACCTATGTTTAAGTTTTTTGATCCTGGTTCTTTTGCAATAGAGTTTGCCGCTGTATTACGATCTCTGCTTATATATCTATCCTGCGTTTGTGGAAATTTTCCTAAAATAGCAAAAATTTCTTCCATAGGATTCTCTGTTATCCATGATTTATCTGCTCTTTTGTTGTTAATTGTATCCGCTAAGAGTTTACAGTATGTTACTAGGTAGACACTTGAAATAAAATAAAAAAATTCTAACATTTTAAGGATTTCAGTAGCGCTTTTGCTTCTACATGTAAAGCTGGGGAGGCCCATTCCGAGCCCGCTGAAAGATGCATGAAAGTTTCTTGATCCACCGAGTACAAAATGAAAGCATATCCCATGGATAAGTTGTTGTTTTTTATACGACGCATCGATGAAGATTATCCAATCCGATTTAAAGTTGAACCAAAAAGGTTTAGCAATATTTGCTTTCTGGACAATATGAGTTGTGGACTTTTCATTGATATTTGAAGATTGAATAAACTTCTTAGTTTGGTCTATTAAAATTGTTGGCTCTGGATTGATTTTCTCAAAAACTACCTCGCGTCCATATTTCCATATGAATCATAGTATGGTTGCAATTTTTTCATTAAATTGCGAGAAGTTTGGATCTAAGATCCATTTTTCTACCCATGAGGTAATCGAATCAGTGCAAATCTGAGAGTTGACTGCATCCAGCGATCATCCAAACCATATGGATCTAGCAAAAGTACATATTCTGAAGAGATGTTGTTCCGTTTACATAGCTTGTGAATTGCACATGGGACACTCTGGCGAAATCTCTGAATTATGAGATGCTAGTCTGTGTGTAGTAGGAAGGGCCTTCTGGGTTAAATCCAAATAAACAATCTTATCCTTGGAGTCACTTGCATCTTTCATAATTTTTTCCAAGGGAAATCACTATTATTCTCATTTACCGGATTTTGATTGATGAGGAAATTGTAAAAACATTTTGCCAAGAACACTCCTGAGTGATGATGTATCCATCTAATTCTTTATGTATCTCCCTTATTTGGAGATAAAGCGAGAATATTTTCTTTTATTTCTGGAGAAAATAATTTACCTAATTTCTCAGAGTCCCAAGATCCTTCTTGATTTATTATCTCTTGAACTTTTTGCGACAAAGGTTCCTCTCTATCGCTCGGTTTATGTACGTTGTCTGAATTGGGAATCCACATGTCCTCCCAAATCTTCGTGTTAGGTCCATTTGTTACTTGTCAGATATAATTTCCTTTTATAAGATTTAGACCTTTTTGTATACTTGTCCATATATATCCAAGATAGTTCGTAGTTTCTAGTTGGTTCCATGGGGTTTGAATTGTGGAAATACTTTGCTTCTAAGAGTTTCATCCACAATTGATCTTTTTCTGACATTCACTGACTAGCCAGCTTTATTTAGAGCGCTATGCTGAATTTATGAAGATTTTGATACCCAAGCCCTCTTGCAATTTTGGTTTACAAATACTGATCCATGCTTTCAATCAAAATATTTCTGGTTATAAAAAGGAAAACCATCTATATCAAACACAAGGTTTATTTTTCAGATAAATCACCAAGTGATTATTGTTATTTGTATCTAATCGCATGCTTATCGTCTTATTCATCGCTCCGTAAGAATGTTGCTTCAGGGAAAAGGAAAAAAACTCCATAAGAATGTATTGGTTTCAAGACAAAAGGTAAGTTACTGATTACTCTTTAATATGAATTGTGCCAATTTTTCTAAAAATATCTAAAGATAATAAATTTGAAGCTAATATTTTGATGATACGTTTCTCTTATAAAATTTTGTATTCCTATAAAAATGAGCACAATTCGAGACGTATAACACCACCGTCTACCACTTTGAAAATCGTTGAAAGTAAGATTGGTAGATGATGAAATTTGTTATCTCGGGTTATGCTCATCTTTGATATAAACGTGGTATTTTATAAAATGAACTTATCATGAAAATATTAGTTTCAAATTCATTGTTGATTCAGATTTATAAAAAAATTGACACAATTTTCATGAGATAGTATGTGCATGAATAAGAGTATGGGCTCTGATCTTCCACCTATATTAAAAGGGTATATTAATTAAATACCCATAAAACAAGATTATTTATTTACTTATTTTATCATATAAAAGCATATTTATTGCAAGAAAGGTTTATTAATGTACATAAGATATGTGGGTACAAAATACCGCACATACATTTAGTATGCGAAGTAACTCCATTGGTAACAAGCGAATATGACCGCATACAACATATCCCAGATGACGAACCAGATGACGTCACCTAGTCACGAGTAAAGTGTGAAGAACCATGCGGCAATGAAGAAATCGTGCGTCAATGATAAAGTCTACGCGACATTGATGCACGTCAGATCCGAAATTATGGGCTTTATTAGATGTCCTCCACTATGTAAACTCCTATTTAAGGAGCTGAGCGTCTTTGTAAAAGAGAGAGATCTTTTTGGGTAAGAGATAAGATATTTAGGAGAGAGGGAGTTATTTGCTTTCCAAGTTAGGGTTTTCCCTCATCATCTTTGTACTTGTTCTAAGATTTAATAAAAGATTTTGAGTATTTCATCATGGTTTCTTAGATTATCATTAGGGTGTTAGTTGTGGGATTTCCTGTAACTACATTTTGGCGCTAGAAACAGCTCGAATGATGTACCATGTTGGTGAATTTCTTTAAAAGCAAGCTTAAAATTATTCATAGCTTATCATCGCTCTATTAACAATCTTTGAAAGTTTTAGAAGTTTAGATCTAAAAAATTCAACCAAAAGTTTTAATCTCAGAAAAACAATTTTCATTGTTTAAGAAAAATAACAAGCAGAAGAAGAGGTGAATTGTTGATTACGCGCAGATGGATGAAAGAAATAACGATTCCAGAAAAATCTAAGAACAGATCAAACAGAAAAACACTTGCGGGAACAAAACAGAAGCAGTAAGGATCATCAGAGCAAAAGAATGAAGCAGGAGTATACAATGTAACTCAATAACAAAGGCGGTTATCAATGATTTTCACGCAGGAATCACAGGAAAAATACACAAGCGCGACTTTGAAGGAAGGAAAATCATGACGGTGGAAAAATTACTTCCCCTAAAGGAATGGGAAAAGAAAAAGATAACGTTTGCAGCGGATGAGATACCGGAAGAAAGCTTAGGGCGAACAGATCCACTGGTGGTTACAGTAACCGCACAGCGAAAAGAAAGAAGTGAAAGCATCAAAGCATCATAAGATTGGGAGGCAGATAGAACCTTGGTAGACACGGGAAGTTCGGTAGATATCTTATTCAATCGCGCATTCAAGAGCATGGGATACAAGGACGCGGACCTGACGCGCTCTACATACAACATTCATGGTTTTAATAAAACTATAACAAAACCAAAAGGAGAGATAACCATGCGAATACTATTGGGAGAAATAGAAACGCATGTAGAGCTGTGCGTAGTTGACGTAGAATCACCCTACAATATGTTATTGGGAAGACCATGGGTACATGCGATAAAAGGTGTCGCGTCAACTCTTCATCGGTGCATGCGTTTCCCAATACCAAGTGGAATAGGAGAAATTAAAGGAGATGCCATGGATGCGAAAGTCTGCAGTCAAATAGATGTAAAGAGTTATGAAGGACGCGCAAAGAGGCGAAAGGATAGATGGAGGAAGGCAAGAGAATTGAAAAGGAAGAAGAATTAAAGATATACATGATAAGAGCACAAGAAGGAAAAGGAATACCAAGCGAAATCCCAGAAAAGGAAGGTGAACCAGTACATAAAATAAAAGAACCATCACCAATAGGAGAACCAAAAGCGAATTTCACCGCAGCAGAACCAACAAAAGAAATAAATTTTGGGACAGAAGAAGAACCAAAGATGTTGAAAATCGGATCTAAGATTGGCAAAGAAGAAGAAGAAAAGACGATCAACCTTCTGCGAGAATATAAAGACATTTTCGCATGGAGCATGGATGAGATGCCTGGAATAGACTCTTTTGTCGCATGCCACAAGTTGGATATCAACAAGAACGCGCGACCATTCAAGCAGAGGGAAGATAGCAACAACATATTATCCTCAAATAGAAGAAGAGTTATAAAAGATGCTAGATGAATGGATAGCAAACATGGTAGTTGTACCAAAGAAAAATAAAGGCATACGGATATGCATCAAATTTAGCGACCTAAATAAAGCATGTCCAAAGGACAGCTTCCCCCTACCATATATACCACAAATGGTAGAAGCAGCATCAGGTAACGAAAGATTATCACTTATGGATGGATATTCAGGATACAATCAAATCCCTTTAGCTGAGGAGGATCAAGAACACACGGCTTTTTTCGCACCAAGAGGATTATATTGTTATACAAGAATGCCCTTTGGTTTAAAAAATGCAGGTGCAACATATCAAAGAATGGTAGAAAAGATATTCGCGAAGTGGTTGCATACAACATTAGAAATCTACGTGGATGATATGCTAGTGAATAGAAAAAAGGCAGTAGATCATGTTGAAGACTTGAGGGAAATATTTGAACAGATGCGGTAATTTTAAATGAAGATAAACCCGGCAAAATGCATCTTTGGAGTAGCATCGGGAAAGTTTTTAGGTTACATTGTATCAAAAGAAGGAATTGAGGTGGATCCAGAGAAGGTGCAAGCGGTTCGTGATATGCCATCACCCGCAACAATAAAAGACGTGAAAAAATTGAATGGGCTACTAGCTTCATTAGGGCGGTTCATTTCGCGCTCCTCAGATAAATGCAAGCACTTCTTCAACATCTTGAAGAAAGGAACAAAATTCGAATGGACAGAAGAATGCGAGAAAGCACTGCAAAGTATTAAGGATTATTTAATGAATTTATCTATTTTACAGAAAGCAGATCCGGTATAAGAACTATTAATATACTTAGCATCAATACCGCATGCGTTAAGTGCCGTACTGCTCCGACTAGATGGAGGAGTTGAAAAGCCAATATACTACATAAGTAAAACTTATAATTCCGCAGAGAAAAATTACACAAAGGTCGAAAAGCTAATCCTCGCATTAGTCTATACAACACAAAAGCTCCGCACATATTTTCAAGCTCACAAAGTCAAAGTATTAACAAAGGTACTGGTTGAGTCCGTATTGAAGAATTCGAAAAGATCGGGAAGAATAGAGAGATGGAACGCATAGGTAGGTCAATTTGGAGTTAAATATGAGATAATATCTTCACCAAAATCACAGGTTATTGCGGACTTCTTGGTAGAGTTTCCATTAGAAGAAGACAAAGGTGTAGAAGAAATGATGGATATAGATGAAGATCAATGAAATCCTAAAGACTTGCTAACAGAAGGTGACTCAAATA
This sequence comes from Papaver atlanticum, assembly GCA_023531105.1. Lineage (NCBI taxonomy): Eukaryota > Viridiplantae > Streptophyta > Magnoliopsida > Ranunculales > Papaveraceae > Papaver > Papaver atlanticum. The sequence goes on along the minus strand of JAJJMB010008429.1, from coordinate 870,661 downwards.
GGTGGGAGATATTGGTAGATAGATCATCAAATGGAGAAGGAAATGGAATTGGGATAGTATTCATCTCACCAAAAGGAGCACGGACGGCCTTTTCATTTAGATTGGAGTTCGCATCCACTAATAATGAAACCGAATATGAAGCAGTGGTGCACGCATTAAAGCTGGCAATTGAAATGAAGTTAGAGGAGGTTCGAATAACTAGTGACTCACAATTGGTAATACGCCAAATACAAGGGTTATATAGTACAAATGAACCATCTCTTCAAAACTACAAGAAACTCGTTGAAGAATTATCAGCAAAAATCAAAAGCATAAGTTGGAGGCACATATGCAGGAAAGATAATCGATTCACAGATGCACTGGCATTCGTTTATTCTATGTTAGTAGATCCTACCGCAAGGTACATAAAGATAAATACGCTCATCTCTTTCCCCTCAATTAACAAAGAAGAGGAAGAAGACGCAGACGTAATGATAATAGAAGACGCACAAGCGAATAAAGACTCAGACTGGAGAACCGAACTCCATTTATATCTGGAAAAGGGAGAAGTCCCAAGAAACAGAATAGAGGCGCACAAGTTAAAGAGCCGAGCGACAAATTATGAATTAAGAGAAGGCGTACTCTACCGAAAATCCTTCTTTGGACCGTCCCTTAGATGTCTAACACGAAAATAATGAATGGAAATCTTGAAGGCACTACACTATGGTGACGCTGGGAACTACAGCGGAGGAAGGTCGTTGGCTTACAGAACAAATATACAAGGGTACTACTGGCCCTACATGCATGAGGACGCAAAAGAGGTATCTAGAAGATGTGAAGAATGCCAACACCATGGAAAAAAGATACATGCACCTGGAGCGGCACTAAACTCATCAACAAGTGTGTGGCCATTTGCAAAATGGGGCCTAGACACTGTAGGTCCATTTATACCAGAAACGGGGAACAGGAGATACTTAATAGTCGCAACAGACTACTTTACAAAATGGGCAGAAGTGAAAGCGGTCCAACATATTCGAGATCGAGATGTGTTTACATTTATATTTTAAAATATCATTTGTAGATTTGGAATACCTGTGCAATTAGTCTCCGACAATGGTAAGCAATTTGAGGGCGAAAACATAGAGATCCTGCTTAACGCATTCAAGATCCAAAGCGGAAAATCAACTCTTTTATATCCGCAGAGCAATGGACAGGCTGAGGCAACTAACAAAACAATTACGGATATATTGAAGAAGAAGCTGGAAGGATACAATAAAGGGTGTGTGCGAACAAGTACATAATGCAGTATGGGCATACAGAACGACGCTGAGAGAAGCTACAGGAATGTCACCCTTCTGTCTAACATATGGAGTAGAGGCGGTATTACCAACTGAAGTCATTATTCTCACAACAAAGAAAGAAGCATGGGAAAAGAATCCAAACACAGATTTGATCTTAACAAAACTTGATGATCTAGAAGAAAACAGAGAGATCGCTCTACAACATATGGAAAACTACCACAAAAGGTTGGCTCGACAATATAACAAGCGCATAAGAGAAAGAGAATTAAAGCCAGGAGAGGTAGTGCTGAGAGAAATACTGATAGACGCATTTATGTGTCTATTTTCATCTCTATTGTGTATATGTTAGTACCCATTTTTGTACTTATTATGGTGTTTTATGTGTTTGTAGGTATTTTTGGGTAATAAATATTTTTGGAAAAATCGGCTCGAAAAGTTGTCTAAAGGCACCCAGGGGACATTTGTTATTCGGACTCCAGCAGCGGATAAGGGGCACCCCCTTCTCCTTCACGTTCAAAAACAAAAAAATGGCGGGAAAATGATGTTTATCCCTGGCAGATTTTCAATCAGATTTTTGGAGTCATTTCAGAGAGACTAAAGGGATGGAATTGATTGGGATCATTCCTAGGACCCATAGAAACGTGGTATGGTCTTTGGTTTCGACCAGAATTGGATAGATGAGTGATATTCCCGTAAGATATTTTTCAGAATTTTTGGTAATTTTGGGAAGTTTTCTTGTGGCTTCTGCATGCCTAACTTATTCTGGGACGTGAAGGAATGTTCCTGGTGTGTGCAGCACGAGATTAGACGCGTAATTAATCAAAAAATGGAAATTATTCTTTTCCATGCATGGGAGTAAATGAGAATTATTTTGTGTAATTGACGCGTGATTTTTAGGCTTTTGGTGTATAAATAGAGTCACAAGGTTCCATAGAAGGGTTGTCGAGAGTTTGGGGTCGATAGGAGAGCTCAGGAGGCGTGAATCAAGAGTTTTCAGAACTCTGTCATTATTGCTGCTGCTGCTCGTGAAGAACAGGGAAACAACGACGGTTTCTTCAACTGGTTGTAACAGTTTCTTCAACTGGTTTGAAACATTTATCTTCGTTGTAACAGTTTCTTCAACTGGTTTGCAACATTTATCTTCATTGTAACAGTTTCTTCATCCTCTTCTGCAACATTTATCTTCAGATTTGTAACGATTATCTTCATCATAATAGTTGAGAGTTGAAACAGTTGGTCTGTAACGCACCTGTGCTGTTGCAGATTTCCTGTTTCATTATTTTCTCTTCTTGTAAACACTTTTTGAGCCATGAATACATATTTTGAGTGTGTTTTCGACATGATGAGTTAAACCCCAACACTGGGACAACGGAGGAGACCGTACTTCATACATGGGTAAATTTATTTTTATTCTTTTTATGACTTTTGCATTAAAATTAATTGAAATATGATTTGATTAAATTGGTTGTCATTTGATTAGATGGGTCATGCTTAGCTTAGGTGATTTGATGTCCCATGCTTAACATTTACAATCAATGTTTTGAGAATCTACCTTGGCAAAAATAGAGTCCATGTTAATATTTCTTGAGCTAAAATTGTTGAGAATAAATAAGTGAACCTTATGTTATAAAGATTGGCTAAATCCTTAGTCCCAGTACCTCTCGCCCATTGTTAATAGTCTTTGTATATATTTATTTAGTATTTTTAAAAACTTTAATCTCTACGAATCCGAGTGAACGACAACCTCATTTCTTACCACTATCTAAAATTCGATCAAATACCGCCTTATCAGAAAGGAAAAGATGGAAAGCTAGAGAAAATATGGGATGGACCTTACATAATAAAGAGGATAGTTGGAAATGGAACATATGAGTTGATGGATCCTGAGGGGAAGAGCACAGGTCGCAGACTTGAACATCCATGGAACAGATTATATTTGAAGAAGTACTATCCGTAGGTCATGCGGTAGTAGTCGCACACGTGAAGAAGGAAATATTTAGATGCGAATCTAAAGAAGCACAAGAAGTCAAAGAAAGTGGGCAAGATGCAAAGTTTTCATACCCAACAGAGATGTACTAATCAAACATATGAATAAAAATGAAAGATTTATCTTCTTCATACATGATAAAAGTCTCAATAAAAAGGCAAAAATAAGACCTTAATAGAAGGCAACAGAAGTAAAACCTCTAACTAGGGAGGCTAGGCATCCAATTATGGCGTGCACCCTAGTTCGCATAATAGAAAGAGGCAATGATTTGACCTAACGCGCGTCATAATTGGGGAAAACCTAGTAAGCATGACTCGGGGGAAAGCTACACCGACCCTGAAACCTGAGTCATGGAGATTTGGGGTAAAATAAAATCCCATCCAGCAGAGACGCCTTAGTCGAGAGACTAAAGTGAAAAGGTCTCTCCTAAGGAGTGCAGAAACTCGATCACGGCGCCGAGGTACACGGTTGAGTCAAAAGTGCCTGGGGCGTCTGGAGCGTACCTGGCCGCTCTTGGAAAGTCCTGACTATGATGCACTCGGTCCTCAAGAAACCCTAATTAGGGTGCGGTCTCGTAACCATAATCCATATCGGCAGAGGGATAAGAGGCCGCGAAAACAACTGATTATTGCATCACTGGATGGGAAGAGCCCACCCTAACCCGTTAGGGGTAAGCTTACTTGAAGGGGAAGTCAGGGGGAATATAAGGACAGCACTCTCCATTAGGGAGCTGAATTGTGTCGAAGACGTCAATATCATGAGGCTTTTTACTAACGGGAGTAATAAGACTTGTCGTATTGACGCATCAATACATCCTGCAGAGGCAATAATACGAGAAGATAATAAGGAGAAATCAATGGGTCATTGCATGAAAATGTAAATACCGCCTACGATTTCGCCGCACAAAAGCAAATCATATCTTAGGCAAAATAAGACCTCTAATTAGGGGGCTCAATAAGACCTCATGAGAAAAATAAAATTGAAACTAATATTGTTTTGCAGGAAACAACGAAAGAACAAATAACGTACGGATATAATCGCACGATGAGAAGGCAAATAGTATTTCTAACAAGGCGAACAATAAGAGGCAAGTATGGGAATAATAAAAAGGGAGGTATTATTCTCCTTGTTAGAGACAGTCTTACACAAAAGAAGCAGAAAAGGAAGAAAATAGATAAATAGAAGTGTGCTCCTCTAATACATAGTCAAAAACCAGCATTTAAAGTTAAAGTACATCCAGACGTGCAAGAAAAGTTAAAGTATATCCAGACGTGCAAGAAAAGAAGAAAATAGAGAAATAAGGCTAGACATCATTCGAAGACACGTCTTGATTTGGTACAGATGCTCCAACTTCAACCTCACTGTTGGGATTAATATCAGAGCTTGGATCCTTGGGAAGACCATCACCAGATCCATCTTTTTCAAGTTGATCCTCTTGAAGGAGAGCTTCTCCACCTTCATCATCATCGCTCTCATAGTAGTAATCGCTATCAGGCTCAAGAAGCTCCTTGTCCGCATCTACATCAAGAGGTTCCACATCTACTAGAGGAAGTGAATTATCGAGGCAAACTCGGTTTGCGAGAATCTGAGCCTTAACATGAGCTTCTCGTGCGGCATTCTTCTTAGTGTTCTCTATGGAAACTCCCATGAAGTTTTCAAGATACGAACATCTCCTATTCGCTCTGTCTCGAGAAGAGGTAAGCGCTACTGAAAGTCTCCCTCGCTCTCTATGAGCCTTAGTCGGGTCATACCTCAACTTGGAGATGACAGATTGGTGCTATCTCTCAGATTCTGCAAAAAAGACATCTAATCAATACCAGGGCGACAATTTCGCATCTACAAGATACAAGCAAATAAATAACACAAGTAAACTGAGGCAGTCAGCTCAATGTGACTACCTTTCCTATGGGAAATGAGGTATTGAGATAAAAGCGAGACCACTACTTTTCATACCCTCCATAACCTTATCAAAATCATCACCAATTAAACCTTAGAGGCGAGATCGAATCTTCTTTCATCATGAGAAAGAGAAGCATTTTCCTTAACCAGGATGTCATGAGACCCCTTTAACTGTGTATATTGTTCTCGAAGTTTATTCATCTTCACGGTCAAATTTATCTTGCTTTGGATGATCTTTTCATTCTCCAAAGTTAATTTCTTCATAGACTCATCATGCTGACTTCTCATCATACGAAGAGACTCCTCGTGATCATTACAAGTCTTCTGGAGAATAAGATATTGGCGCGAAAACATCACTTCTATCTTCAAAAAAGTTTGCTTCTCTGCGGACAAGCCCCAATTTCATCTGATAGAGTTTGATGTCTTAAATCAGCGCTATGCAACAATCCAGAAAGATGGGATACTTGAGAACCCAGAAATTCATTTTGATTAAATAAGCGAAGATTCTCATTTTTTAGGTTCTCAATCTGATCAAGCGAATGTGAATGACTATTAACTAATTGATCTATTTGATTTTACAATCTCTCATTATCCGTGCGAGCATCTTCAGCAGAACATTGATAACTAAATCTCTTCATAATGCGTTTCTGATTTAAGTCTTAACATGCACACGAAAAAACTTAAAATACGAACACGAGTACAAATTTCTTTTAGGTGAGTAACAAAATAAAGATAAGCATACCTCTGAGTTCTTGATTCTTATTGCGGAGATTTTCGGACGCAAGAGACTCAGCTTGAAGAGCAGCCTTCAACTTAGCATTTTGATGATGAAGTTCTTGGATAGTATTGCTGGATTCAGAAAATCCCTCAGCTTGGACTAAGCGGCGACGAGAATCCTAAAAGAGAAAGTGATATGAATATGAAGACGAGATCAATTAAAACGGATAGAAATACACAAGCGAAATAATAATTACCAAGAGGTCAAAATCAAGATTAACGCTTGTATCAAGCTATGAGAAGATTTCGCTCATAGCAGACTTATCTGGTGGAGAATCGCCTAGTAGCTTAACAAGAGCATCACAAATGCGAACTTGGGAAGGATTATTAATGGATAAGCGAGCGACATTAATGATTTCTAGAAGGGGCTTGGTACTGGAAGGAGAAGAAGAGATCACAGAATGAGGAGGAGCGTCCAATGCAATATCTACAGGAGAGTTGGTAGTAATACCCTCCGAAATGGGAATATACGCTGAGGCAGGGATATTCACAAAGGTAGAAAGGGTAGAATCCACTACTGGAGCGGCCACATCCTTAGAAGAAGGAACAACCGCATGATCAACTAAGACGGCTTCCTCAGGAACAGGAGTTTCATTTGAAGACGCATAGGCATCTAAAGAAGCTGGGGCAGCGATGCCCTGTGGATGAGCGTCAATAACAATATGAGGAGAGGGCTGTTGTTCAGCGCGGGGCTTATAGTTAAGCTCTGGGATGACAAGAGAAGTGTTGATGGTGGGAGGTTTGCGAACTTTCTTAACCTTCTTCTTCTTCTTCTCGACATCAATTTCGCACTCAGTATCCTACGAAGAACAAGGCAGATAAGAAACAGAGGCAACAATATTGTTTTGAGGAAGAGAAAGTATTTCTTACTACCTTGTTATGCGAAGGCTTCCTCTTGCGAGATTCATCATCTTTGCAACTCAAAGAAGATTTAGGGTTCGAAACTGTAATACGAATGTTACCAGAGGAAGATTTCTTGCTGCAAAAAAAACAGTATGGGAATATGAAGAACAGTAGCAGAACAGCAGCAGCACAGTATTAAATCAACAATGGCAGATTGAGAATTCAAAAGGAAGAAAAACAAAATAATATCGATAGCAGAATACACTAACCTTGAATGAGAATCCATAGAGCTCAGAGAAGAACAGCACCAGAAAACTTATGAAGATGAAGATGAAGATGATGAAGATTTGCTGAAGATTTACAGAGAAGAAAAAGGAAACTAAAGTAAAGAAAAGAAAAATTATCTCTCCTCACTTTAGTCAATAAATAGGGAAGAGAGATAAGCCGGTTAAATTAAGACGTGACGGTTATAAAGGGAAGAAGTCAACACGTGTAGACGGTTAAGCCGGAATCACGGAAGCATGTCGGTCGATAATAACAGAAAAAGATAAACTGGTGCGGCATAATAACAAGCTAGGATTTCTCATACCGCTCCTTCTCAAGAAGGAAAGATATGAGAAGAGGCAAAATGTGGATACAATATACCGCACATTCATTTAGTATGCGAAGTAACTCCATTGGTAACAAGCGAATATGACCGCATACAACATATCCCAGATGACGTCACCTAGTCACGAGTAAAGTGTGAAGAACCATGCGGCAATGAAGAAATCGTGCGTCAATGATAAAGTCTACGCGACATTGACGCACGTCAGATCCGAAATTAGGGGCTTTATTAGCTGTCCTCCACTATGTAAACTCCTATTTAAGGAGCTGAGCGTCTTTGTAAAAGAGAGAGATCTTTTTGGGTAAGAGATAAGATATTTAGGAGAGAGGGAGTTATTTGTTTTCCAAATTAGGGTTTTCCCTCATCATCTTTGTACTTGTTCTAAGATTTAATAAAAGATTTTGAGTATTTCATCATGGTTTCTTAGATTATTTCATAGATTATCATTAGGGTGTTAGTTGTGGGATTTCCTGCAACTACATAAGATTTGTCCTTAGCTAATACATCATGATCATAGAGAACCATAGGAAGACCGCATCATAGAGAACCATAGGAAGACTATCAAATCGAGACTTAGCTGCTTTAGCTAGGACATTTGGAGCTTTACTGTTCACACGATGGACAAACAAACACCGTAAAAACTAGACAACACACCAAGAGATAGCAATCCGAGAGAAGAACTTCAAACAAGATTTAAAATACATACTGAGCAGTACTCATTACTTGCTTCATTTTTAGCAAATGATCGCATTAGAATTACGAATAATCACTATGATTATGATAACTTAAGTTATTATTTCCTGAGCATTTGGTTGAAGGAGAATTGGAAGCCCATTCTTCGGCAATGGAAATGGGTTGAATATTAACTTCCCGACTTCATCAGGATCAGATAACAAAGTCCTCCATTTATATTTTGTCACCAGATGATGCATGAAAACAAGCATTGTCATTTTAGCATATTGTTTGCCGGGACAGTTATGAGGTCCTCCTCCAAAAGGCACATTTGAATACGGAGCAGGTCCAGTGCCTTCGAACCTCGAAGGTTCAAATTTTTCTGGATTTGTGAAGCATTCAGGATCCTTATGTGTCGACATTATACTCATACATATCTGTCAAGTTTGCAACCAATTGAATAATGGTAAAAAATCATGCATGTAGTGTATGAAATATATATGATAAGTCCATTAACTTACTTCGTAATTTATGCTTCAAAAAGAGAAAAAATAAATAATTATACATTCAGAAATTACTCGCAAAGATCTTCTTCTTGGGAAGAGATAGGTCAGAAAAAACTTGTTTTAAATGGAATGATATCTCGCAAAGATTCGGTAGCCCTTTATAAATCATGAGGTTCTTGACTTTTTGTAAATACATTTCTTAATCAATAAAATTTCCTTATTCTAAAAAGAAATTAATTTCTCAAGTTTAACAAAAAAAAAAAAAAAAAAAAAAAAAAAAATCCGTGGAAGCAGTAAATAGCATGATTTTTCACCCTGCAAAAATGTGATATCTAATTTGCAATGCGTTTCTGTTGATGTATAAATCAGCTAATATTAAATGTTGAAAATTTGATAGCGGGTCTGAGGTTCTGGGTTAAGTTAGGAGACATGTATGATAATTGTTCCGCTATGATTTAAAACCCATAAAACATAATGGGTGGTAATAAAAAAGGAGTGCCAAAATGCATGTAAAAATTATTAACATAAATGTTATATTTGTCAAAATTTAAAATCACTAAATTCCATTAAAAATTTCATGGTTAGTCGGTATCATTGAGTATTTATTTGAGTCCGTCATTATATAGATCGAAATAACTAAGATATATATCTATAGATACAAGTACACGTACCTTCCTTCCCTTTGGAAGGAAATATCCAGCATAAGTAAAGTCAGTAATTGCTGTTCAGAAAGAAGAGTGAGCTGGAGGTGCGAGTCTCAATGCTTCACAGGCCACGTTCCACGAGTACTTCATCTTTTGAAGGTCAGCCAAGTTCAGCAACTTTCCTGGTCCTTTCGCCTTAGCAATTCTCATTTGCTCTGAAATCCAACACAAAAGTTATATATAAATAAAAAATAATATTGGAGCATGGCTTAATTAATGGGGCTGTTCCATTTAGCAACCTCTTACTTACCGCTTCTGACTGCATAATAGACATCCGGAAGCTCCGCGAGATACTTTGTGATTGCTGTTAGGACAACGCTGGTTGAGTCATGGGCAGCAATAAGCAGCCCAACAACTTTATCAGCCATTTGATCATCATTGTCGGGGTCCTCATCATGCTCATTATTGCGGATCATACTGTATGTGATAATACATCATCTTGTTCAAGAAGGGGCTGCAAATTAGCAGCTTTCCTCTTTTCGATTATTGAAACGATTTCCTTTCGCATTAACGTTGCAACTTTAACGGCACGATTGAGTTTCGTTCCAGGAAAATTTATTTGGAGAGCAACAAATCCATTAATAACATTAATAAATTCCTTGAGTAACCTGTCGATACGAGCTGGATCATTATCTATGCCTATAAACAGTTTACATGCTACTGCAAAGAGGTGATTCTTCACCATAGGGTACACAGTGATTGCCTCGTTCTCTTTCTTATTATCCCAACATACTTCAAAATGTTTCCTTGTCATCAAATCAACAATACCAACAAATCTCGGTAAGTCTAGTGACAGAGTCAGTTGTCGAACTACTCTACTATCTTCTGGATTACTATAAGGAAAGATCTTCATCATTGTTGGTGGTATCGAAAATTCGACATATTTATAGTGATTTAAGAACAAAAACTTGTTACCAGGTGCACCACAAAAACAAGTAACTACTTCACCAAGGAACGAAGTCGTAAATACTTTGGACGAGTACTTGTTAATCCTATCGAAGAAGAATTTCTCTGGGACACGATTTTTTCCGGCTTTTAGAAGTTCAAGACCTTCACCAATGATCGGCCAACCGGTGTTTCCCAATGGGACCATAGCATCATCTGCGGCATCTGGTGCTACTGCGTTGTTGGTGTTTCTAGATATGAGAAATTTGATGGAGTGGAGGAGTGGTGCTAGGAGAATAGCTAGGATGGAAGAAAGGAAGAAGATGAAGAAGCCCTCCATGCTGTTGGCTATAGCTAGATATGTATGTAAGCAATTAAGCTAGGAAATTCTGATGATGGGCATGCAAATATGTTGTGTATTTATAATATGAAGAAGTGGAGAGTATGTTGAGTATTTATAGCGGATAGAAGTGGAGAGTTTGCTACTTTGCTTAATCACCAAAGGCTCGTGTTTATACTATATATGAATCATATTATTAGGACTGCAGTAATGTTGATTTTCAGAGCTAGCAAGAAGACAAAATAGGATTACTGAGTTGTAAAGTCGATAACCCTTTATCCTATTATTTTTAATATATCTAAACTGCTTTATATTAATTTGTGTTAGTGAATTTAATTAGTTTAGTTTTAGTGAACACACACATACACACCACGACTAGGAGTTCATCATTTGTAAAAACCAGGATATGGCTAGGAATTTACCAGCTATATGACTCAGCTGTAGATAAGACCAATGTAGTCAATCCCCGATTTGTCTCGGTTGGGACTGAGACACTGGTGCAAAGAAATCTTTGGGAGATTCTTGGTAAAATATCGGAGTAACTCCAGAGCTTTGTTACTAAATTTTATACTGATGTCAAAATTCTCTATATAAAAATAGAGTATTTTCGAGCGCTCTCATTAACCGGAGCTTCTGGTTGATTCTGACCCACCATAATATCTTTTTTTGGTAATTTTATAATATTTATAGTTCACAATATATTTTCGGCCAATCACAACAGACAAACAAATTACCTAAAATAACTAAATCTAATACGTTGCCAAAAATAATTTAAAAATCTAATACATTTAATCCTGACAATTAAATTCACAAACAAAATAAACAAAAAAAAAAATTGTACAAACAAAACTAAAATAGAATCACATAAAAAAAAATATTGTTCATAACGATTTCATCAAAAAATTAAATCAATCACAAAATTATAAAAAGAAAAATACCTAATGTCCAATTACAGGTTTTGAAAATTGAACTATAATCCTAATCACAATTCCAAGCTATTAATTAATATTAAAACTAACTCAAACTGCGATTACATTTAGAATTCGAAAGAAATAAAAATACTTTGATCAAAGTTTATAAATCAATATACATAGAGTTGTGAATGTTTACCGGATCAAAACGTGCTACCCGTTCCGCAAAAAAATCGACCGTTAATCCTGTCCAACAGTTCAAAATATAAAACAATCAATAAAAACAATCATGGAAGTAATATAACATGATTTAAATAAAATTAAGAATGAGGAACAAAAAAATATCGATAAAAATGTATAATCAACAAAACGAATATTGATTTTTCTTAATATTGTTTATTTCATAAAAAATAAAAGAAAAGTAAAAAAAAAAAAAAAAAATTTAGGCGTGCGGAAGATACTCAATAATTTTTTGGAAAAAATAACTCAACAACTAAATGTACCTATCCAAAAATAATATTTATTTATTTATCTTTTAGGTAAATATGCCAAAATATATTATTTATTTACCGAGAAATTCCATTAGTAAAAAAAAAAATTCCATTAGTAGAAGAAAAAAATTAAATTAGGTAAACCCAGATTTGCATAGCCTGAATTTGCCAAAAGTAATATACATTATACAATAGAAAATAAACCAACTAGCTAAATATATAAAATCCCAAATATGTTTAGAATTGATAAGTACTATTTTCAAAACAAATTTTTTTTATTTATGGAATTGTGTTTCTTTATATAAATCATTGAAGCATAAGCCACGCCCCATCTATGACGTCGATTCTTTCTTTTAATTTTAATTTAATGGCGACTTCATTTTTTTTGTTTTTCGTTTCCGATTTGTTATTTGGTTGTCTAATCCGCTTATGTTGTAGTTTTGCAGGTATCCTCAAAACCGCTAGCGCTCTGCTAATAGATTTTCGCATAGAAGAAATTCGTAACCTCCCTATCTTTAAATGATCCTTAAGTACAATCCCCAACATAGTTTTTTATTTTATTTTATGTGCTCCAAGATTGACAATATCCTTTAGTGCAAACCCCAACATAGTTTTTTATTTTATGTGCTCCAAGATTGGAAATAATCGTGTCAGCCATTTCTCATGTCCTTTCATGTTCTTTACTGTATTCTCACCATGGCTTTGGGAAGGCTCAAGGTAGGTATGTACACACTAATTGAATCAATCATTACATGCATATGATATTCAACAGTACCATTAGCATCTCTCTATGCGGTAATAACATGTTTCAGTTATTATCCTTTCCAGATGAGAGGTCGGAAATCATGGGAAAAGGAAACAAGAACAATTGAATACAAATTCGATTCTTTACTTGAATACTCCATCACGTTAATTCTTAAAACTATATTCCAACAATTTTACAGATTTTTGATAAATTATAGTTACCTTTATATGAACTGTTATGCAGATCTACAGAGGTTTAGGTTTGCAAGGGATACATCATCGTTTGGGGGGAAGAAGACGATCATGCCAGATTAGATTTCCGGTGCTCTTATCAGTCCTGGTAACGCTGAAAAAATCTGTAGTCTCCTTTAAAACTTTTCAAAAAGTGGCAACCAAGGTTTAATGCATTGCGAACGGGTCGTGGAGAAGGCCCGCCACACCAAATCAACAATTCATGACATGACAATTCTCTTAAAAGAAAAAGATTGTTGCACCCTTCCGCAGAATAAGAGAACGACCACCCTTATTCTTTCGACGTCGCTTCTTTGCTCCAAGAATGGCTTGATTTTTTTATTTAAGTTTCTTTAGGGTTTCAGTTTTATCGATCATTTGTTTGATCGACACTACCTCTCTATTTCGAATAAAGCAACAGAAAAGTGTGGTTGATCGGCACTACCCCTCTATTTTTAATACATCAACAGCTCGGGTAATATTTTTCCTCATTTTTTTATTAGCCGCATTTCTGTTCTTTATTTTTCGGCAGAATTTATTGATGAACATGCGACGCCTTTTGTATCTCTTACTTTGTAGAGGTGCTTGAGTTAATTTTTGGATATTGTTACCAAAGATAATGAATAAAGGATTGTATAAAGTACTCGAGTCAGAGCAAAAGCAGAACTTACTGTTCACACGTCTTTTTTGTATTCAGTTTTGATTTTTGATACATTTATATGTTTCTTTTTAGTTTTAGGGTTTAATTTGTTGTTGTTTTTCTTTTTCTTTTTTTTTAATATGTTTTTGATACATTCATATATCTTTTTAGTTTTAGGGTTTAATTTGTTGTTTTTTTATATTTTTTTATTTTATTTTATTTTTGATACATTCGTATAAGTTTAGGGTTTATTTTGTTGTTATTTTTCTGTTTTCTAGCCGTTTATGGTTTTATTGGCTAATCTAATTTTTATTATTGGTTTTGCATGTACTGTAGTTGTGGCAATGGGAGCTTATAAATATCTATATTATAGGTGACGAAATTAATCTTAATATTTTTGTTTTCTATGGTTGTTTTTTTTAGTTTTCTATACAAGCCATCATTTAGTGCAATTTTAAATGTGGATTGCAGAAAAAACACCCCTGAAAGCTTTATGTGATCGTGCATATGTTTTTCTCCAAGGATCCTGATACAGTTTTCGTGTGTATGTAGGAAAGAGATTTACTTGCTGCGGTAATGAAAAGGTGGTGATGAGTACACAGCCTGAAATATAGCGATGCCATATAGGAAAACCTCTGCAGTAAAAATTTAACCCAATTATCATCAGTTAGCTATATCCAGAGTGTGGTGATCGACCTTCCCGTTTGTATCACGTTAATATTGTGTTTGGTATTTTATAATTTCATTATGTATAATCCACATGTCTAAAGTGCCCATTAACTATCCCTCGGGAATGGAGAGAGCTAACATCATCTGCGGACTGAATAAGAACATCTAAGAGATGAATGTAAGAACTCATTTTTGTGTTGGTTCCCGGACCAAGTTCATATGATTTTGAATTATAATATCTAGGTACTGTGTGCCCATTGATGTGATAGAAAGAAGACTTAGCGTTTTACTACTTTTGACAATCTTTATCCCACTTTAGGTCAATAGGTCCCAACAGCTTTATTCCAAACACGATAAGCTTGGATGCAGGAATTTTGATGTTTGGTTGCTGCCTGTTTCTTTCTCAGCATTCCTAATTCATATGCATGTCTAGGAAGTGGTAGCCTTTAGATTCCGGCACGGCAAGAATAAGCAAAGATAGTAAGTTTGAAGCTATGATATGTACCTACACATAATCTTGAATTTTCAAGGTTCAATACAGAGATATTTTCATGCTGCTTGGTAAATTCTAAATAATGCATGGGTAGAGCCAAGGGTTGACTAAACATGCTTCAGCCACCCTAAAATCCGCGTAACTGTATAAAAATCCTTAATTTAATAATTTTATATATTCGTTTTAGTCCACCAAGTTTTTAATATTTAGTCCACTAAGATTCCTAGAATTTTTTTTAGCTCCCTTAACATTATTTTCTGGCTCCGCCACTACATATACAACGAAATTTATCTACAAATAAACATGTACTCCATGCATTGGTTTAATTCTGGAACTAATGATCAATCTGTTGAGTACTAATCTTAATCACGATAAAATTTTAAAACTTTCCTATCGGAGAATGATTTTTCTGTAGGATTTCCAAATTCAACCGAAAAAGTATAAAATGACAAAAGCTATAAAATATATGTAAGGCTAAGGTTACCTATGTTGATTTGAAAATCTTATTCTAAAGGAAATATGGAAATTTTAATTTTCGATAAATGTGACCTAATAGGACATTGCTGAATATTGTATTTTTTTTTTGATCGGTCAATAGCACAAAATATTGTATTCACTACTTATTTTTGTCATATAAGACATATTGCATGTGCTCTATTATATTATATTAAGATTGTATTTAAATGTCTGTACAAAATAATCTTTAGATGGTTTCACAAAAAGAAAGAAAATGATCCTAGGAAGAGTTTTATTTTTACCTCTTCAATGCAGCCTTCAGAAACTATCTTGGGTTTTCCCTGTTGGCCAGGATCCTGACTCTCAAGTAGGAGGTCAGTGGATCGAGCGGAGAAGAATATGAAGATCCCATGAAATACTTCTCTTATATGTAAATAATTATATCGATTTTTTGAGTTGGATATGACAGTGGGACCAATCCGACTGACTTGGTTTAGATAGTGGCATGAGCCCGCTTTCATGTATATAAAAAAAGAAAACGCAACCTTCATAAACAATTAGACTGTTGCAACCGGTGAGTGTGACTCTGAATGACAAGCTCTGAAAGTAAGAAATTTATTCGATATCCATTTTACCTTAGTAATATACTAACATAATCACATGACATGTTCCACATGTGACCAAGTTGTTCAAAAACAAAGCAAACAAGAATTTATTAAACTAACCAAGTTCTTAAACAAAAAAAAAATTATTTTTTTGAGAATTCATAAATAAAAGTTTGGAGAATTAATTTATGAAGTTGGAATAAATGTATAAGCTTATAAATATTGCACTGCAAGGCCATAATTTTTTAATTGTTTTTCTAATTGAATATTTCGCTTTTAGGGTCATGATTTATTTTTGTTTTATCTTTTAATATATTTTTTATTTAATAATTTATTTATTTTTGGTTGAACAAACTTGGGTTGTTAATTAATTTATTCCATTATATTTTTAATTTTTATATTCTCTTTTGTATTAAAAGAGAAAATTAATTAAGATTTGTACGAAGCTTTAGTTGGTAATCTAGCAACAAACTGGGCACCAACTCCTTTTTCAATAGCAACCCCCAACCTATGAAAAATAAAACTGCCTAGAACACTACCAGCATCATTACTAACTAAACAGTTCTTTAAACGCTTAAAAAAACAAACCATTTCCTCACGAAGCTTATAAATTAGTTTTAAAACATAAAAATTCAGTAAACAAGAAATAGACCCGTGCACCACACGGGTGAAAAACTAGTATAAGAAAAAAACAAACACATGTAACGATATTATTTGCATGCTTAATATGAACAGGTGGAAGACATTTTCAAAGATAATGGGTAAAAAGGGACAGATACAAGGCCATCAAAGAGGGTCCATAATAGTTGTGACTCTAATGATTCAAATGATTCCAATGATATGGAGCGGGAAATGGAGGAGGTAAGTTCAAGGGAGAATCTGAAAGATAATGGGGTCTAAATTTATTAACCGGAACACTAGAGATCTCCACGCATATAATAAACAAATAGCGGTCACATATTTAACTGCTGCACATAAATGTCTAGTGTGTACAATCCAAGAAACAAAATTGATGAATCTCTCGCAGTGGTTTCTCAGGGAACTTTGGTTTGATCTGAGTTTGACTATGAGTTTATTCGTTCCCAAAGTGTTGACGGCAATAGTGGAGGTCTTATAACCATATGGGACAATGCACAGTTAGAGATACTGGATAAAAGATTGGGATTCAATTCCATCTCTATTCTTTTCAGATTTAGAAGAGACGGCTTCAAGTTTATCCTAACTAACGCTTATTCACCTTGTGAGTACAACGCAAGAGATAGTTTCTGGGCCGATCTTGCGGAAGTTAAAAATTGGTCATCTGAAGCATTGTGTTTGATTGGAGATTTTAATGCGGTAAGAAGTGATGATGAACGGAATGGACCGGGAGGAGATATAAGGAACATCACCTTTTTGAATGATTTCATCGCAACACAGGAGATGATTGACTTACCTTTAAACGGTAGTTCTTTTACTTGGAGCAATAAGCATGATGACCCTCTACTTTGCAGGTTGGACAGAGTTTTGGTGTATACAGTAAAAACTCCATATATTGATACTCCATATATTAATAAACTCTATATATTAATAAAAAATCATAATCCCAACCTAGGCCAGTTATAAATAGTAATAACCTCCACATTTTAATATTAATAGATTTTTTTAGTCCCGTTATAGGGAATTTACCTCCATATATTAATATAATTGACATTATACTGGAAACTTATAGATCTTGTTACATCAAAATATAAGGTAAAATAAAATACTATATCTATAGTTGTTGTAGACAAGGATGTACCTTGTGGAATTATCATCGCATCTTTTAATTTGAGGATGTGTAAGATCTCATTACTATTGACACCTTCTTGTTGAAGCAAAAACATTTCCAAATTTTTGAGCATGTTTAAAGCTTTTTGGCATGAAGCTTTTAGTATCTCCGTACTATCATCATCAGGATTATCTCCCTCCAATTCTTATCTAATTACATCGATGATTTATTATTCGGTTAAAACAACTTCATTTACAATTCCATTAAGAACGGATATCTTTGATGTTCCCAAAACATGCTCTTCATTTTGTTTCAAAATATCTTTTACATACATTGAATTGGCTAGAAAAGTATCGAAAAATTCTTAAAGGTCTTATAAGTTCATACATAGATATATGTATTTGTGCATTGAGTCTGCAAATATGTATACACATTATCCAATATCATTTACATATTTTGAATTAACAAAAATTAGCAAAAAAAAATATATATTTTTTGTGGTATACCTCTTTATATTAATAAACTCCATATATTAATAATTTGGTGAAGTCCCAAGGCTATTAATATATGGAGTTTTTACTGTACTGAGTTTGACTCCAAATTTAGTAATGCAATTCAAACTGCAGTAGTCAGAACCTTCTCGGATCACAATGCACTATCTGCTAGCACTCGGAATAGTTCGAGCTTCAAGATTGAGTATCACTGGTTGAAACATCAAGATTTTGTAAAACTGGTGGATATTTGGTGGAAGGATATGCGTTTTAATGGCACATCGGGATACATTCTATTCAGGAAGTTACAAAATCGTAAGTTCTTTAGTAAGACTTGGAGTAAAGAAGTATTTGGGCATGTTGAACGACAGGAGGATGAGTTGACAGATAAAATTAAATCTCCCAATTTAGCTGAAGAATCATGTGCCTTGTCTAGAGCCCGTATTATGGAGAGAGTTGACTTGTTGGTGAAGCTTAATGAGGTCAAAATAAATAGGGCAAGAATGGCGCATCAGAGGACTAAGTGAAATGGCGGGGGTATAACAACCACACCAAATATTTCGTCCGGCAATCTGTATGGACTAACTCCAATATAATTCCGAGAGCACCAGCTTATAGAGCGAGCTCAACCAAGAAATATATCAAAGAGTTATATCTCAATTTCTCAGTACAATCTGCAATCAAACAGATAGAAATCTGTGAGCCCGATTGATATGAGACATAACTTGGACGGTACCAAAGATCAATGCCCAAGTGTCAATCAATTCCTATCCAACAATCAAGGTCGGATTTACCAATTGATTGAACTACATACAACCTGTGATATTTCAATTATATAAATAAATATAATGCGGAAAATAAATAACACAGACACCAGAAGTTTTGTTAACGAGGAAACCGTAAATGCATAAAAACCTCGGGACCTAGTCCAGATTTGAACACCACACTGTATTAAGCCGCTACAGACACTAGCCTACTACAAGTTAACTTCGGAATGGAATGTAGTTGAGCCCTAACCAAGTCTCACACCGATTAAGGTACAGTCGCGTTCCTTACGCCTCTGAATCCCAGCAGGACTCTACGCACTTGATTCTCTTAGCTGATCTCACCCACAACTTCGAGTTGCTACGACCCAAAGTCGAAGACTTATAAACAAATCTTTCTCCCATAGAAAAGTCTATTCTGATAGATAAATCTGTCTCCCATAAAAATACCTACAAAGTTTTTGTTCCGTCTTTTGATAAATCAAGGAGAACAGGAACCAATTGATAATCCGGTCTTATACTCCCGAATAGCAGCCTAGAAATATGAATCACCTCACAATAACTTAACTATATGGTAGTAGAAGAAATTATTGTGGAATCACAAAGAATGAGACGAAGAGCTTTGTGATTACTTTTTATATCTTACCTATCGGAGATAAATCTCGAGCAAATCTTAGAGGAGATGGTACTCAATACGATAGAACAAGTAAGATCAAAACACGCAACTACAGAGAAAATAGTTGGGTCTGGCTTCACGAATCCCAAATGAAGTCTTCAAGTCGTTAACCTATAATGGTTTTGGAAAAACCTAGGTTAAAGGAGAATCGACTCTAGTCGCAACTAGGACACGGGAAAGTGCCTGGATTAGGTTTTCCAGTTGTTAGAGTTCTCCCTTATATAGTCTTTCAAATTAGGGTTTGCTTTCAATCAAAGCTAAGTTAGCTTAGAAACAAAGCATTCAATATTCCGTTGGATGAAAACCTGATTTAAGATTCAAGCTAAGTTTGCTTAAAACCAAAGCAATATCTCTCCACCGTTAGATGGTCTTAGCTTGTTACACACAAATGAAATATACCTTCATTTAGATATGGGTAACTGTACCTAATCGTGTATATTGAGTTGGCTCAACAATAGTTAACCGAAGTTAGCCACAAAAAATATTTATTTTTTATATTTAGATTAGGAAAAAAAAATATAATTTATTGTACATAGATTAGGATTTTACTTTTATTTTTAGTTAAATATTTATTTTTATTAATTCATTTTATTTTCCTTATATTAATAAAAAAACAAAAAAAAACATGCACACATAAATTGCATCGTCAGATTAACGAATTTAGGAAAACTCGTGGAATAGTACGTTGAACCCAAGTGTTAGAGCATAGCTCGGTTGAACCCACCAAGCGTTGGTATGTCAAGTTTGGTTGTCATATTTTAGTGAATCAAAACTCATTTAAATAGTCGCTTGATTATATACTAGAGTCAACTTCGTATAGGTTAGCTTGAAAGTATTAGGATATGAGACTTACAAGTATTACATGAAGACTTGAAGAATGCGAATAAGTATGGAGCTACAACGACAACATCATCCTTCCTCTTGAGGTTAGTAATATTTGACTTGAACTGTTTCATTCCCTAACGTATCTTTCAAGTCGTGCATATTGAAAACATAACTGCGAAGCTGTGTATGATACTCTAGTTAGACATAGTATTAAGGAATACAATACAAGGTTTATTGCTTAACCATTAAACTTTGTATATAAGACATCGACATGATCATATGAATGCTATTGTGATGATGTATGGGTATGAGTTCAGATTTCATCCTAGGAAACACTGTTTTACATTCGTTTAAAGGAAGTAAGTTCATAAACTCGTTTTGTGGATCGAAAGGGAAATCGCTAGGCTTATTGGTATTGTTATTCATTGCAAATCTATTTTGAATTACCAATATGTATGTTTAGTATAACCCCTCATAAACTTGTTTATGTATCTTGGTAAAACTATTCACAAGGCCTGACTTATGTATTGGTATAACTTTTATTAGTGAAAACGATCTTAAGTAATCACTCAAGATGGTATGATCGATGCCTTGTAAATAGCAACTTTTATCTAGCAATTGGGGAACCGATCCTAGTAAGAGGTGCAACAAATTTACAAGAGGGGAATCGATCCTTATAAGAGGTGCAACACGTTTTTAGTAGATGGGGGAACCGATCCTATGAACATGTGCAACAAGTTTGTAGTTTTGGGGGAACCGATCCTATGGACATGTGCAACCGAATACATGTAGTTACCATAAGTTGTGGGGAACATATCCTAGTACCTAGTCAACCGAATTTTGGTAACTAGTGTGACTATGCACAGTACTCACATGGAGGTAGAACCGAACTTGTTTTGGTAGAACCGTGAAACCCATGATTGGTGATTTGATAGGATAATCAATCACATATTTCTTGGAATTCAGACGAACCAATTATAAACTTGTTTGGAAGTGTGGCAAATCGTTTCCAAGATTGTAAGTATGTAAAAGGACTTGCAAAGTAAAGATGTCGACATACTTTGAACATGTGCAGTAACTCTTATCATTAATTGTTCAAAGATATTCCTTAATAGCTAAAGGAGAATCCCAGGATCGAAATAAATTGAGAATCTTTTAATTAAGGTTTCTTAGTTTTTATATGTTATTTAATTTCAGCAATTAAATGCATATCTTTAGAAAATAATAATTAGTAATGTGCATTTACTGATTATAGATTTTTCTATTGGGATTTCGGTCAATATTTGGACAGTGCATTTCCAGTAGTTATGAAAACCGATTTTGTGTTTATTGCATATCTTTGAGAATATTCGGTTTTGGAAATTCCTTGGTGTCCAAACTTCCTTGTCTATAAATACTTAAGTTTGCATTCCTAGCAAACTAATCCTCAGAGCCAGCAAAACTACCTCAGTTGTGTTGTTACTGGTTGAGCCGCCTATTCGGAGAGGAAAGTAACCTAATTAGGCGAAATCTCTTACGGCCGCTAAGTTTAAAGACTTCTTTGGGATTGAGAATCTCTATTAGTACCGTTGGTGGGAAACTAGATAATTGCAGTTTATTTTAGTTTTCGATTGATTTGATTGATTAACGGTGGTTGAACTTTGATTGCACCTAGTTTGTTTATGCTTGAGAATCTTCTCTTCTGATATAAGATTCACTCAAACTAGATCGAAGTTTTGAAGGGGATATTTAGACTGTTTGTAGATCTAAAGACGTCTTGTGATAATCCAACGTCAACAGACTTCGTTATGTGTGTGATTGATCACAAGAGATTCAAGTTGGTTGTGTGCAGGTGCTGATTGAAGATTACAGAATATTTGAAGACAAAAAGACTTTTTGGGTTCATAATCTTTGGTGTGCACAATACTTGTTTCTGATGGAAAGGGATCCAACTATAATCGGTTTATCCTTGTGATAGATTGGATTGATTAGTTGAGTAAATCGGCATCAATACACTTCTTGTGATTAATAGTATTGATTGCAAAATCTAACAATTACTTCGGTAGTTGTTAAGAGATTGATCTAAGGACCCGACAAAGGAGTTTATTGGTTAAACGGAAGAGCCTTTGTCAAACTCATATCACTTTGTTTGAAAAGAGTTGTTACCGAACAGATTTGTTGTTCCTTTACTGTTTGGAATACGAACCAAAGGAATTGTTCCAAGTGCGTGACTTACTGCAAGTTGGAGGCGCAGGGATACTGAGGAAACTAGGTGAAATATAGGTTTAGTTGCTTGGTATCAACTATACGAAGTTAGTTTGATTTTGTATAGCGGCTTAATTCTGAGAGTATTCAATTCTGGACTAGGTCCCGGGGTTTTTCTGCATTTGCGGTTTCCTCGTTAACAAAATCTTGCTGTGTCATTTACTTTTATTTTCCGCAATTATAATTGTGTTTATTATAATTTAAAGTAAATCGCACAAACGTTAATTTCTATTTTACTTGATAGACAATCCCTAGAGTTTGGTTAAGTCCGAACCTATTATCAAGTAAACATACTTCGTTGTTGTATTGTCTCAATCTCGTATCCATAGACGATCACACGAAGTGTGAACCGATTAGTTGTATCGTCTCGACTCAGTCCATAGACAATCACTTTCAGAAAAGGACTTATAGGTGGAAAAGTTTTAGATTGAGGTATATTTGGGTACCTTCGTGTTTTCACCGAGTCGTGGGTCTTATGGGAGTTACCAGCTGAAATTCCACAAGCCTTCGCCTTATACCGCTGACCAGCTTCTAACTGTAGGTATATTTCGCCAAGGTAACCTGAGTCTATCCAATTTTAGTCGACCTTGCATTTGCACGTGCACAAAAAAAATGTCTAACTGGAATTATGAGGACCAATACAATGAATATCGACCAGAATTTTGGGATGGAAATTATCCATACTATGACCACAGTGTGAAGGTTGGCACCACTACCAACCTTCTGAAGGTTATGGCTCATACCATGGTGATCCCAATTACTATTCGCACAAGCATCAGTCATACAAACGGGTAAATGAGCAATATTGTAATGACCAAAATGTAAGTTCTCCGTCATTGGAGGATTTAATGAAATAGTTGCAACAAAATACTTCATATGATCCAAGTCTTTTCTTTGATGACTTACTCGAACAGGTATATGAAAGTTCACGTAGGCTTGACATAACATTGGAAAAACTGAGTGAGACATATTTAAAAATTATGAGGAAGAAAATGCAGTTGCTAATATTTCTCCAAATGAACTTAATTTTCATAATTGTGTTTCCGAGTTCACCTTTGACAATACTGATAATTATTCACTTAATTTAGTGACAAGGTTAGAATTGAATATACTGCATGTTTAGATAAGGTTCAACCATCTTCATATTACTATGATGATGAGGATAGTGTTAATGAAGAATTTGAAATATATAGTCATAATGATGGGGAAATTGTTACTCCAACTAAGTTTTATAGTGATTGACATTTTTAGTTTAAATCCAAATAATATTGATGATTATTCACCTATTCAAAATGAAGAGGATTTGACTAGAGATACCATAATTTTAGAATGTGTACTATATACTTGTTGTTATGAAGCAGATAATGGTTTAGAGGAATGAGTTTATCATGAGACTAATGTTTTAGAGTCCAACGATTCGTAAACAATAATCTATGTTGAAGATGATAAAACTGTTGAACCACTTGATTACAATCTAGAAGAAATAAAAGATCATTTTCCTAAATCTCGGAATTTAGAAATTAAAGAAATAATGAATAGTCTGTCCAAGGACACTAACCACTCTAAGTTTGGGGGTGAATTTCATCCCCGTTGTTTACCTTTGAATCTTATAAAGGTCCTTACTTGGAACTTGATGTATGTGCCTCTAACATCTTAATATATTATCTTCGAACATGGTTTCCCGAGCCTGATTTTTTCCAAAATGAAATTCAGTTGTTAGAAACCCGTCATATTGTTGATGTTTACCCGAATCATATGATACCATAATAGACTTTGTTGTCCCACCAAAATTTTACTTACCAAATATGGGAATGTGGGAATTTGAAATTTTGTCGCTTCATATTTGTTGGGAATGAGCAAATTTTAGAAAGTTAGAATCGACGTGTTAGAGAATTGCTCGGTTGAACCCACAATTTTTCTATCTAAAGCTTATTGTTAATGTTAGGTGATCAAAACTATATCTTGATTTCTAGTCTACTAAGTCAAGTCTCGGACTAGGTTAGAATTTGTAGTTGAGTATCAGACATCACCCTTGGAGACTGAAGATCGACGAAGACATTTGGAAAACTTCTGTATCAGGTACGTGAAGACTTAACCATTCTATTTTACTCATTATATCACCATTATATCTTATGAGACTATGTCGTATGACTTCTAGTAGATTACAAAGAAGAAGCTTCGAGTCAAGCTTGTCTTGTTAAAAATCTCGAAATATGATTCTAAGCAAAGATGTTAAAAGTTATACTTAACAATATTAGTTCTATGAATTAACTTGTGGATCAATTGAGAATTCCCCATGCAAATGATTTTATCATTTGGGAATGTTTCAAATATCATAAAAGAAAAATATTGAACTTACTGATATTTCTACTCAAGGTAGGTTGGCAAACCAGTTTTCAAATCATACATATTTGAGTTCCAGAAATGCAGAAAGGTTGGCGAACCAGTTCGCAAACCGTAATTTCAGTTGGGAACAGTTCACGAACCCGATTGGCAAACCATGGTGAACTGAATTTTTAAAGTTGGATTAATAGGCCAGCAGCTGGTGAACCCGGTTCACGAACCTTAGCACCCTGACTCGTGAACAATCTCTACGGTTGGCAAACCGTTGTACCAACTGTCCCAGTTTATATTTTAGTATATGCTTAAAGACTTATTTTCATAATATGTTTAGCATTACTAGAACTCTCTTAAACACTTAAGACTTCATTGATCACTTAAACGCTTGTGTGTGTACATCATGATTAAACTCTTAATTGTTTAAATGAATATCAAATTGATTTTTATTCTTTGGATAACTTTGCAAACCGAATGGTCATTATACACGGCTCTGTAACCAGATCTAAGTGTATATTTTTCTATTGTATTTTTCAAGAATAAAGTTTGCTTGATTCTCAAGTTATCTTAGCTTGAATTCTAAACAACCCCTGGTCTTAGAAAAACTATAAATAGAGATGCTCTTTCAACTGGGAAAATTAGTCCTGACAATTTGTGTCCTAGTTAATTCTAGAGTCGTCCTTTATTGACCTAAGTTTCCTATGAGAAACATAATTAGGTCTACGACTAAAATATTTCGCTTTGGGGATTTATGAATCCAGGTACGAATATATTTACCTTGATAGTTCGTGAATCCTGATCTTGCTTTTCTGTTATCGAGGAACTCATAATATCTTTCATGCAAGATAGTTGGAAATCGCAAAGTTCTTTTCGTCTCAGACTTTGTGATTCCTCAAGATAGATATCTGAAAATTGATCTTCGTTGATCTTTTGAAGATTGCTCTTCGGGAGTCGTAAGTTCTGGATTTGTGAGGTTTGTTAGCTTTGTCTATTGCAAACAGATTTCTACACCTTGATCGATCTTTGATCTAAACGGAAATCAAATAGGCTTATCTGTTAGAGGAAGAAGATTGGTATCAAAAGTCTTCACTTCGGCTGAAGCAACTCTTTGGATGTAAAGGACGTTAGCTAAGGGAATCAAGTACGTAGACCTTTACGAGGCTCAAGAAACGTAAGGAGCACGATTGTAATTGAACCGCTTGGAGGATGGATTCGGTCTCAACTACATTCCAGTCCAAAGTATGATAGTAGGCTAGTATCTGTAGCGGCTTAATACAGTATGGTGTTCAAATCTGGACAAGGTACCGGGGGTTTTCTGTTATTGCAGCAACAAAATTTCTGGTGTCTTGTGTTTTTCCTTTTCGGTATTATATTGTTTATCTTTATAATTGGATTTGCACAGGTTTGTACGTATTTAATCTAACTAGATACGTCGCTTAATTGTAATCGATTACGAGACTTGTTTCTTGTAGAATTCATATCTCGAAAGATAGATAACAAGTTTTAACCACTTGGTAGAATTCCGATTGGATTATTTGGATACGACTAGATTGATCTTGGATATTGATTTTTGAGATCATCCAAGTACTCTACTTAACAATCAGGTTCTCGGACCTTGTGTCTATACATATATTGATTAAGTAGAGGTTGAGATTTAAACTCTATATACATATTATCAAGGATCATTCAGCCGGTTTACTTGCTATTGTATTAAGTTTCGTTTATACATGTTGCCTAACGAAAAAGTTGGGTGTATTTGGTATCCCCTGCTTTTTCACATCTCCTGCTTCTTCTGATAAAATCGAAGATTCTTGAATGAATTAATCAGTTACCAGTCTTCAATGACAACCTCCTCCTCCGTCTTCGTCGCTTCCATGTCCCCATCTTCTTCAACGAGTTGTTATTCATATGGTGGTAGCTCAATTGATTCAAGATGTGTCCTGATTGATTTCAACTTGCTCTCGATGATGAAGATGTGAATCTCTAATTTCATAAGATTAACATTTGGAATTGGTGAGTTTACCTCGTTCCGCAGCTCCATATGTTTCATCCTCATATCAAATAATTCATCAAATACTTCATTTTTTGCCCACCATTGACCCCAATAATTCCCCGTGGATCGGAACAGCTGTAGATACCAATTTTCATGTACCTGGAAGTACGGTGACAAGAATGGATCAAGGATAAATCTTAGTTCTTTCAAATGAACACAGCCTGAAGAACAAAGTTATATTTTGGATTAATAGTATTCGACAACTTCTCATTAAAGACTCTAAGACTTATATAGCTAGGGTTTCCTTCCTGATATCTACGACTAATTAGCCCACATGTGTACATCTAAACCACATGTTGCATGAACACATCACAAAGAATCAAGCTGTTTATTTGGAAGTGTTTACAGGATAAACTACCTAAAAGACAGAAGTTAGGTTCAGTTTTGGATATCGAAAGGAAATGTGTTTTCTGCCAGCAAATGGAAGAAACCACTTTTCATTTATTTTTTGAATGTGATTATGCAAAATCAGTATGGAAGTTGCATCCAATGCCTTCACAGGGAGTACTCTCTAACCTTTCCTCTATGAATATTTCTTTCTTAGACATGTATAACGAATGGTTGAAAGGAGATCATTTCAATGGCATTAGCTGCAACCAAATGTTGGTTCATTTGGAAAGAACGTTGCCTTAGAGTTTTTGAGAACAAAAGTAGAACATCAAATCAGTTAGCTCAAGACATATCGAGACGTTATAATTACTGGCACCCAATATCACAATTGTCAGTCATAGTACAGAACGGAAACACAATACAAGCTCAGTTATTTTGGACACTCCCAATTATTAACTTTTACAAACTAAATTTTGATGCTTCATGGATATCTGCTAAGACTAATGCTGGTTTTGGTTTTATCTTGTGAAACTGGACAGGTACCTTTAAACGCGCAGGAATGGGCAGTTGCAGGACAAAGTCAGCAGAAGAAGCTGAAGTTGTAGCTTTGCTGCAGACTACAACATGGGCCATCACAAACAATCTGCAAAATATGGCTATAGAAGGAGCCAACCAAAACACTATAAAGTACTTACACGGCAAACCAAACTCAATCAAATGGCAATGTGTAGCAATTTTAGATGAAGTTAAGAAGATGGCAGACAAACTAATCTCTTTTGGGGGATTTCATTATGTGGATCGAAAAGCAAACAAAGCTGCTGACAAGCTAGCTAAAAAAGGAAGAAACTCATCTCAACAGATTACTTGTTTTACTGATGCACCTTCTTTTTTAATTCCAACAATAGCTTTTGACACTGTCGAAGCTTATGCAAGTTCTAATATGAGCTCTAATTATGTATCTTTAACTGAAGAAGCTAATCACACAGATTCAGTCATCGGACGAACAACTCAATCAGAGTTGATTTCACATGAGTTTGAATCTGCAGATTAACATCTTTGCTAACAATATATTTGGTTATTTTCAACAACAACAAAAACCACATGTTGCAATTGATAATAGCAACTACTAATAAGCCACGGGCTACCAACTATTATACTAACACTGACATGGAATTAGATAGGGGACACCTCTTCTCCTACCACGTACATGACAATACTTAACCAACAGACACCTCCAGTCGGCATCTATGGGGGCTTTTGGGAAAGAATATTTGTTCGAATTCAAACTGATTTGAATTCAAATCAAAATTAATCTGGCCATTTTACTTAAAAATACTACTCCCAAGATAAGAGGAGTACGACCATTTTACTCAAAATATTTTCAAGTAAGATAAATCGATCATTTTACATCAAATACAATATGGTAACCTTATGGATATTAAAAAAAAAAAAAAAAAAAAAAAAAAAAATTGGGTTTATTTTATGTTTTATTCTAAATAGATAAAC